>CM076579.1:965479675-965652939 GCA_034641835.2 Pinus albicaulis
AATCGGATTTCCTCAAAATATTTTATTTCTATCTAAAAGAAAGGGGACCTATTTCTAGAATAAAATTTTATTCTAAAATTTTGAAATGGGAGGGTTGTTGTACTGTACAACAAGTTGAAATTAAATAGTTCAACTAGTTAATTAGTCTTCTATTCTCAAAAAGGGACTACGTTCATCCCTTCCCAAGATTTATTGTCCCCAAGCATTTATAATCTATAAATCTAGATTCTTGATGAGATGCATGAATTCCAAGTCTAATTCCCAGATCCCAACTAACTCTGATGAAGGAACTATTCAACCTCTTCTACATCCATAAGACATGATCGAAACCTATAATTACCGCTACTTCTAATCCAATAGGAAGCAATACATCCAACCAAAAAATTATTGGATACCAAACCAGTATGTGGGAGGCTTCGACACATATTTTTTGTATCATCTTAGTACTGCTAAGCTTCATATATCAATAATTATTTTCCATACAATGGGATAACCCACCTCGATCCCACTTCTAATGAAGGAATTTATCATACCCCATACAAGGAAGCTCTTGATGTGTTGTAATATTGTATAAGAGTATTTTCTCATATGTTCCCCAATTGATATGGTACTAGATCATAATATCTCACCATTATAACAACCATGGAATTATGCCATAATATGTGTCAATGGTACCCATAACACCTCTAGATTCCATGACCTTCTGGAAATGTCTCTACTGCTAGTTCTTGAAAATTTCTAAAAATTTCCACCATGCTGAAGTTGTGCTACTCTAATTCTAATTGGGATGTTTATATACAAAAAATATTGTCTTATGATTCTGCTCCCCGATATGTTTTTCATCTCATAAGAGCAACCATCCATTCATGCCATTCTGACGAGATCTCAAATCATGTTTGCCCTAAACATTTGCTCAAGTGGACTCTTATTGCTGCATACCTGGTCTATGTATGCCTGAAGAGGGGTAATCCATAACTCTAGAGTAAGTGTTTGTTGATGCCCCACTAGAAACCCTAATTTTCCCTTAATGTTTCCAATGTTGGTATTTTTCCTAACACTCTTAAATCCCAAGGACTTGAGCACATTTTCTTGTTGTGGTATTAAGTCTTTTAGTGCATTGGTTCTCTCCTTTATTGTTGAAAGGCCTTTTTCTATTTCTTCCTAAGTATGATTGTCACTTAGACAATGTGGAGAATAGATCTATGAAGTAAGAAATCATCCTCACTTGTGAGAGAATCCATACAAATCTCCTCATCCTTATCCTCTTCTTCCACCAACTCCTCATCAAACAAGTGAAATTTCAGCTTCCCTTTACATTGTTTAACAATACCATGTACTGAATCGTAAGAAAATGTAGAAATAACTTGTTGTTGTTTTAGTAAAACCACTAACAAGGACATGATATGCTAGGAAGTGCCATCACTCTTGTCAATAATGGCAATCATGATAGTTTTTATGTGATCCTCGATTGTTATGTCATGGTCTACACTAATAGTATCAAGGAAGTGATGAAAAAAATGTAGAATAATATTCTCATAGTCTAAATCAAGCATGATGACATATGATTTTACCTTAGCCATCAACTCTAGAGCTGTAGTCTTCCTAATGAAGGAAGGGATTCTGATGTCATTTAACCTATAAGAACTTCCCACAATTAGATGCAAGATTTCCCTCATTTTATCATCCTTATAAGTAGCTTGTGGTGTTGTAACCCTTAGAATATCACTTACACAATGTGCAATAACAAGCCTTACCTCCTTATTTTTATGTTTCAATATCCTGTGCATGCTCAAGTGAGTCATCGTTGGAATCATAGTTGCTTGCATTAACTAGGAATGTGTTTGATTCACCTTTTGTAAACATTATGATATATCCTCTAATGAGCTAAGGAGGGTGTCTTTTGATGGAGACCCCTGACCCAACTTGTCTCCTGTAATAAAAACTTGTTACAAAAAATACATCTTCCCAAGAATCGATCAGCATGTCATTGAATTTGATGTTAGAGCAATATGGAATCTACCTTATACTGCTAAATCTAATCAGGATAGAAAACACACCTCGACCAAATATAATTAATTTGGCCCAAAAAAATAAATTTGACCCAAAAATACAAATTCGTCCCAACAAGATATATTCAGTGAAGTAAGATGAATTCAACCCAATAAAATAAATTTGTCGCAACAAGATAAATTTGACCCAATAAAATGAATTCGTCCCGAAAATATAAATTTGGCCCAACAGAATAAATGATCCTACTGCAACATTTCTAAAATAAAACCCTTCAATTTGGCAGGAAAACTAGCTCTGATACCAATTTAATATCCCTTTTATTAATTTATCTAAAATTCCCATAATTTTATTATGGTTTTTCTTTAGAAAAACAAGTCGTGATTTTTTCCAAGAAATTTATCCAATTTAAACAATTAAAAATCCAACAATCACAAAGTTGTAAATAATTTAGTGCAAACCCCATAAAATACACTCCAGAATTTTTTCTATAATACCATTGTAATACCCCCCTTTAAATATCCAATATTATTTTTGACAAATTCCTTCAAGAATTTTTCTCGTAAACACTTGGAAAATTAAATTGCAAATAATATAGGGAATTTGTTGGAAATATACCTTTTTAAATTATGATAATTTCTGGACAATTTATTCAATGAAAATACACCATAATTTTTTTCAAGACACAAATAAAATCACCAATTTTTAAATTACCAATCCAGAAAATTGAAGAGAAAATAAGGCCAAAACATAATTCATTTATAAAATAATCTTGAGAGGGGATTACATCAATAATTTTCAGGAAAAACTTGGTACCAAAAACTCAGGTGGTTTTTTTGGATTCCACACAGTCTTCAAACCCCAAAAATTGCCTCAATCTAATTTAGCTTTCATAAATTTGACCTCCTCGAATGATGTGCTATGAAAAAATGAAACCTCCTCTTTTCTTCTAATGAGCACTACTGAAAAACTTAAAGTGGCTCTGCCTCTTGACTAGCTAGGGTAGAAATTTTCACCACCGAAACTAATCACCACCAACCAGGGTGTATAACTCAACACCAAAACTAGGAACTATACAAGAGTCTCCCCTCATATGGTAAGGTATTAGAGCTACCAAATCCAACTCACAATAATCCAAATCAACATGCCTTCAAATGATCCCATTCCTTCCTTTTATTGTGATGGCTATCAGAATACCATGGGGCAATACCATGGATCCTTTTTTCTTCTTTCAATAAAGTGACTTTTTTTATTAAGGTTTATCTTTTAATTAATTTTAAGTCACTTAATAAGCACCATTTACAAAAAAAAATAAAATTACTCAATATCACCTTAGAGATGAAATTAAATAGTTAAACTAGTTAGTTGGTATTTTATTCTTGAAAAGGGACATTACACCTACTCGACCTATTTTTTCCACCCCTCTTGTTCCCTTTTACTTCTTCTTGATAAAACTTTGACTTGCCACACATAGCTGAAGGGTTAGAGCATTCTCTCTATGATGTATAATTTATATTACCCCTTAAGAAAATACAATTTATCGCTCATTAGTGTTAGGAAATGCAAGGGTTCCTTTTGATGCAATGGAGCATCATGTGCTCAAGTATCGGGCGATGGAAAAATGATGAGGGTAGAGCTAATGCTAGGATTTCTCCCATGGGATAATTTATGTCTTGGCCATATTTTATGTTTTATTTTTCTTCTTTACTTTCATTGTGGCAATGATATGTTTTTTCATTTTTTTAACTGCATCAACCTCTAAGGAAATATATTTCCTGCCCTACTCAAGGAGTATGAACATGTTGGTTCCAAATACCAAAGAACCAATAAAAATTTAGACTCTAATAATGGAGATGAGACATGGGGCTTTTAATGTGACATGGAAAGTGTTAATTATGGTATAGGGGATAATGAACATGTTATCTCAATTTGGGTTTCCCAAGTAGTGCCCCTCCTATAACCTTAAGGCCTAAAGGGAGGTTTGACTGGAGTAGGGCTAAAGATTAACCCCCCTCATAAGGTGAGAGGGAATATTTATAGTCAACATCAATTAATATTCCATACCACCTCTTTATCCATACTAAATTCCCAAAGAAAATACGTATAAACACCTGATTACAAAATGATCAAAGTACCGTTTGAATGGGAGCCCACCTTCATCCAAGAAGAAATTCTAGTTGATGAGAGGCACATGGATAATGAAAATTACATAGGCACATGGCTAATGCAAATTTCAGAGGCACATGACATATAGTCTTCAAATAGTCATTATCGGGGGCTACTAGCTGGCTAGCTATCAAATGTAGGAGACAAGTTTTCTCCAATGGGGTTACCCATTTTTGTGGGTAACATATAGCTCCAAATCGAGGACACGAGCTCACCATAGAGTGCATGATCGATATGCTCAAACATGGAGTTCACGAGAACTCCAACAATCCTTGGGCTTGAAGACCTATAACTTGCACATCCATGTCAACTTTTTGCGAGCATGTGCATTGGGTAGGTTATGACCCGTGTTTTATATATGATGATAAAAATCCATACATAAAATAAATCCTATCTAGATGCAATATAATCTATAAATAAACACAAAAATGTGAAAATTCAGGATGTTAGAATGCTCACACAATATGAAATGAAACTAACTACTCTGCATAATTAAGTTAGTTTCCATCAAACAAAGTAAGACATCTCCCCCTTACCGGTGAAGGTAATATTTCACCATCAAGTTTAGCTATATAGAAATAACTCATGCCTACTTTTCCATGGATCATAACATGAATGGATTCATTTTAAACCAAAACAAGATCACCAACTTGGCATTTTGTCTTTGGTATTTGGACCCATTGCTTCTTGGAAATTGTATGCCTCTTGTTGGAAATTTTGATATGACATACATCTTGAGAAGGGGACATATTACTCAACTTTAGTGGAGCCAAGGGGTGATCTTGATTCATACCCTTATGAGTATTAGTAATATTGTCCTTTTCAATGGGTTTAAAGAAAGGGAATGACTCTATATCTTCTACATGGTCAAGAATTTGTGGTTCCCTATATAAGGAAAATTATATCCCATCATAGATGGGTATGGTGGCATATGATAACTCCATTTTTAATTTCCCTCCAATTGAGACACACGAATTTCTTGAAAATAACATAACTCGGGCATCAATCACATCAATGAATACAATATCCATTAGCACACACATATATTTATTGGATACCAAGGACACCTTTACATATTTGATAAGGTCATACATGGGTATAGATTTTGAATTAAACCACATGCATTTTTTAAGGCCTAGTGGTATCCATCTCTAATTGATACATGACCCTCAAAGTCATTACATTTCCAGAGACACTAGAATCAAGCATGCAATTATGTAAAATGAGATTGTTTTTCACCAAAGACAACAAAAATGGTTCATGTACTCCATTATCATTATTAATATACATGTTTTGCAAGAAAACTAGAGGATCCTCAAGCTCTTATTCAAAGTTGAAATAATTCATAATTTTCCTCCTTTGAGGCCCCAACTTTGCTATCTCGAAATTAGGAACTTGTACATTTACGTTAGCAAAAAAATTCATGATATGAACATCCAAAGCCACATCAAAGTCTTGAGGTTTTGGCTTCAGCCTATTTTCAAACTATACATGAGATTTATCCTTATTTTGGGAGTTAACACCAGAGCTTGAACTTGATTGGCCCTGATAAACATTTCTTCTAGAATATTGAAAACCATAAAACCTTCCATTACTCTCCACAACCATGATTGGTTCAAATTTATCATTAATATCATCAGTATGGACTTGATCTAGCTCTGGATTGAAATAAAATTCACCAAGAAAGATATTAAATGGAGCACCATCATTGATGACATTGATATGCCCAGGGGTTTCCTCCTCCTCCACTAGATTATATGGACACTATTATTGTGTGTAATATTCATCAAAATATTGGTGCGAAGGAGACTCTTTATATTTGAACAAATTATTTGGGGCGATGTTATTTGGAACATTTTTTTGGGTAGCATGATCTCCTTCATGGACCTTATCTTCGGATATGTGTCTTTGTTAACTTTTGATTTAGGACCACATTTCTCTTTCGACTAAGAAAATTTATTAATCATTTCCATCTATCCTTACATAAAATCATTATTTTTCAAAATTTTGTGCAAATCCTTTCAAGCTAGGATCCACTTGGGCGCTAGGCTTAGCTTTCAGTTTAGTTTGAGCCCTAGGATAGGTGAAAAAATCAATCTTGACAACATTGAAATTTTGATCAACCTTATCAGTTGAGGCTTTGGCCTCAACCTTTGTCTTTAAGGCCATATTTCAAGTACCCAATAAAATATCATACATACCTATTAAGGAATGTGTCATCAATTGGCCTATATCGATTAGTGATTTCCTTTAGTAGATTTTTAAATCATCGAGTCATTTTTCTTGGATTCAAGGAATTTCTCAAGAAGGATGACTCCTTCCTTGATTTTATCTTATCTCTTGTTAAAGTATTGGTGAAAGGCATCCCAATCAATTATAATACATTGGGGTAAACTAATATACCAATCCCTATCACTTCCTTCTATATTCAAAGCAAAGAGCGTCATTACTACATCCTCATCCATGATCATCTTAGCACTCACTCCCTAGTAAAACTCATAAATGTGTTTTTATATAGTGATAGAATTAGTACCATTGAATTTTAGAAATCGTCCACAATACTTCTCAAAAAATGAATGCGAAGAATCAAGAAATTCGCTAACATCCAATGGTCTAAATGTATCAATAAGCCATGAATTTTCCATATTTTTAGGGGTGGTATTGTTTAAAAATAGACTTATAAACATGGGAATATTTGGGATCACATGGGATGTAATTGCTTTAGTAGTATTTCAGGTAGTATTATTCTTTCTCTGGGCTATGGTATCACTACAATAATTACCAAGGGTGTTAATGGGATTATTGTTAGGATTTGCCATAAGAGAATATATTTCATCTTCTTAAATGATTTCTTCAAAGGGAGTGATCCTAAATCTTCAAATAACAAGGATATTGACTCAAAACCTCCCTAGAAATGGGATAATGGCTTTGTTACCTCAAAATCTAGTAGGTCTTGTGAGGTGATCTCACAAGTTAAGAATTATATGAAGTGATAACACTATGAGGTGTGGCCCATTATCCCCACAACTACCAACTCTACTCCTCAATATATTCTCAGCACAAGGGAATCTTCCCTATGTAGGTCATCTAATGGATATATCAAGTCTAAGGCTTGGGGTTAATAAGGATAGGATTAGGATAGGTACTCAACTTAGGGACAAGGCCCAACCTAGCTTAGATAAGGAAAATTTTAGCCTCCAAAAGGCATATATAGGGCACAAGGGACCTAGGGTTTGTGAATAGGAAAGGTCCACATGCTTAACTAGGTACACAAGGATGAGAAAAGTCTCTAAAATATGAATTTGATCAACTTTAGGGAGAACAAGTGTGCAACAAGCCCCAAGTTGAAGCATAGGGCTAGATTATGGCTTAACTAAGGAAAAAAATTCCTAAATCAACCCTAAAATGGAAGAATTAGCCACTAGAAAGGGGTGATTTTTAGGAAACATATTACCAACCACGTGTGGAATCCCTCCACAATCTAACACATGCACCCTAGTTGAATTTTTGTCCTAACCTTAGCCAAAAATTTTCCTTAAAGGGTAAAATTAAGAGAGGAGACAGAAATTAGGTTATGGGAATTTTTATTGTGTGATAACTTTTGGGGAAGAGGAAATGTTTGATCTTGGGTGATGGAGTCTATAAGGAGATATACTAATGAAAAATATAACCCTAGTAAGGGATAACGAAAACCATAGTTTCATACCCTAGCTATAATTTTATGAGGAAACAAAGTCATTGAGGAGAGCTTAACATGAAGTATCACTTATGGGATTATCACAAAATTCTTAAAGGGTAATGTATACAATAGCATTTCCAATATTTCATAGAAAAATATTCAATAAAAACTAAC
The DNA here is from genome assembly GCA_034641835.2 of Pinus albicaulis. Classification (NCBI taxonomy): domain Eukaryota; kingdom Viridiplantae; phylum Streptophyta; class Pinopsida; order Pinales; family Pinaceae; genus Pinus; species Pinus albicaulis. The sequence continues at coordinate 965,487,702 of CM076579.1, forward strand.
ATAGAAACACTAACAATATCCATTCCATGCAATAGCCATAAAGGTATTCAAATAAAAATAATACTTACAATAAAATGCATGAACCAATCCTTTATTGTTCGAAAAGGACATCTCCAAAGAAAGAGAAAGTCTCCATAAGAAAATTCTCCACAAAATATCACATATCCACAAGAAACAAGTTTATTTCAGCAAGGCCGAAATCTCTTATAGAGGCCAAATTGATCCACAAGTGATGATCTTGAATACAAATGAGGTTACCTCTATCTATATGAGGTACACTTCTATCGATTTATGTATAATTTATCCTCTAAATCAAGTTTAACATAAGAAAATTTTGGGTTGCAAAAAGAACCACTAGCTAAATGACAAAATAAGCAATAAATTTGCACACATGTGATCTATAGCCTCTAATAATGTTGTCGTTATTCCCTTTTAGGGCTCCAAATTCCATTCTAAGGTGTTATGAAGTGTGAAAAAGTGTCAAAGTGCTTAGATCATCCAAAATTTGAGGAAATTCCCTCAAATGCACCTAAAATCCCCCTTTCAATGGTGTAAGAAGTCCAACTATAGTATCATCATGTGGTCTCCATTGGTATCCAATTACCAAAATAGGGCCTCCTTTATCCATAATTAGAGCTTATCCAAGTACAACAACCCATCCCAATGTTGGAAATATTGTCATTGATGGCAAAGGAGAAGAAAGGAGCAGCACTTGAACTATCACCAAGGCAAAAGAACAAAGAAGAACCAACAATAAGGCAAAGAAGATAGACAAGGAGCAGAGGCAGCAAGGGCAGCAAATGAAGCAGAGGTAGTGGAGTTGCAAGACACAGCAAGGGCCAGAGATTATACAGAACAAGCTCAGGAGAGAAATGCGCACTTTAATACATAACAAGCTCAGGAGGAACAACAGCAGCAAGGACTGTATATCTGGGCAGATCAACGGTGAAAATCACATCGCCAGAGACCGAAATCACAAATACAAGGAAAGTGTTTGTATTTGTGATGCGATGATATGAGTTCACATTATAATTAACTTTGGTTTGAGTGCTTTATTATAATGTTCCGAAGGTTGTCACATGGGTACAAAAGAGTTTCATTAAAGCGATGTATTGCCAAAACATTTCCAAAGGTGTTAACACCATTCCTCAGGTCTAGTTAAAAAAACAAAGGTAATTAGAGTGGGGCCCGCAAGGAAAGTGGTTTTTGGGAAACCATACCGTTGGTTTCGCATATATTTTGGGCCATGAGTGGTTTATTCCATTTGGAATGCGATCGTATCATATTACGACACGTCACAATACTAAAATCGCCTATTTCACGTAATTTTTGAGAATTAAAGGTCAAGGGTCGAAGTAACGTGATAACCGTCCGATGTGATGCGGCGAAGATCCATCGGTGATTGCATGGGAAAAGTGCATGGACATTTGGAAATTTTAAATAGCAGGTATATTGTGAATGCGATATCCATCAGATTAAGATCGGTGAAGATCTAAAGGTGGTCGCATCACGCGAAAGACGAAGTCTTAATGTTAAGGCTTAAAGCGGAAGTGTTGAAGATCGACAACGATGATCTTATCGAAGATAGAAGATCAACGGTGGAGATCTCATCGCATCGGCGCAGCGGAAGAGTAAGGGAACGAACCACTAAACCTTGCGATTGCGATGGTGTGATCTAATCGCAACCGTTAGATCATGGTTATTTGTAACCGTTGGATCGAGCGCTGAGTTGGTTGCTAGCTCGTGGGACCCATCGCTCATCGCACCGGCAGAGATCAGTGGCCAAAGGCATATCGGACAATAGAAGGTTGCGATTGTGATAGAGATAGTGCGATGGAATGTCAACCGTCAGATTTGGAAAGTTAAATGAGGTGGAGTGCCTTCGTAGTGTGGGCTCCATGTAAAAGAAAAGCTTCCGCAAATGAATCTTCGTCATTCGGTCCTAAAACAAAGTTTTATATATTAACATAGGGTTTAATATATGTTGGCACCGAGGTTTTTAGACCAAAGTTGAAGGATGAATAAAGGTGACCTGTTAAGTATATATGAGCCAATATATATATCAATGCAGTGTGGGGCCATCGCATCAGCATGGAGGCAGAGCAATGGAACAAGTCATTGAATCTTGCGATTGTGACAGTGAAATTTAATCGCAACCGTCCGATCGGTGGTCATCGCATTGGATTCATCGCATCAGAATCATCGCAAAGTGTGTGATCGCAATCGGAAGTCATCGCAGGCGGTTCATCGCATCGGATTATTGCATCGGTAAAGAAATCTTTGCATCAGAGTTATTTCATCGCACTAGCGGATAGAAAGAGTTCGGCAAGTGGGCCTGAAAGGTCAATTACCGTGTTAAAAAGTTCTATTATTATATCGTCGAGAGAGGGTTTAAACTTTCCTTAAAGCGTAATTATATAACATTCCCTAAAGTTTTAATATTGTCTTTGAAAGGGTTATTTAACAGAGTTTTATCAAAGTGTTGAGCTCCGACCTTAATCCCGAAGTTTTGAACATAGGTTAAAAGGCTTAAATTATTCATTTCCGACAGTTAAACGTGATAAGTTCCAAAGTTTTTAACAAGATCATTTCATATGGTAAGTTTTCAAAGTAGATTTTGGCTATGGTTGGAACCATGAAGGTTGAAGAAAGCCTCCAGATTGATAAAGCTGCCAAATTTAGAACATAATTTGGGAAATGCATTCTACATGCATACAAAGCAGAAGAATATGCAGAACTGTTACACTACAGCAGCAGAAAATACAAACATACAGTGAGTTGAGAATTGATAGGGTTGAATGAGATATATCTCTTTCAAATGTAAATGTAAATGTTTTAATTAATTTTACATTTTTTTTGATGCAAAGGAAAGTCTTCGTGGGCAAAGAAATACCCCACTGTAATATTGAAATGTATACATATTGTTATATTTTTCCGAATGTGCTAGGCAAGAAAACGAGAAGGTGGAAGGAAAAGAGTCATACCTATTCACTTCAAATTCCCTGTGGAATAAAAATAGTCATAAGGTAATCTCTATAATGATGTCACATAGATATGCATAAAGAAGCTAGAGAATGGAGAAATAAGGCAGAGAGGGTAAGAAGAAGGAGGAGAAAATAGAGAAGCTGTGAAGGTTCAGAGATGATATAAGGTAGATATGAAGGCTGGTGGACAGCAGTGAAGAAGGAACAGAACAGAGCTGATATCCAAGTAAATCAGCATGTGTTTTTTTTTTAAAGAGTGAGGAAGTGGGTGCTTCCATATCAAGTTGTAGCTTGATAGATGTCATTTGTAGCTGGCCGAGGTAGAAGCCTCCTGTAGGTTGTAGCCTGTAGAAAATAGATGGGAGTTGGAGCTTCCTTGCAAGTTGTAGCTTGCAGAATTGAGGTTATAGCCTCCTGTAGGTAGGAGCCTACAGAAAATCAGTGGTGAGAGGGAGTTGGAGCTTTCCTTTGCATCACAAAAATAATAAGATGTGGTTTTCTCCCTTGTGGGTTTCCACTTATATCTGTTGTCTATATGCATGATGATTATGTGTTGATACTCTGTATTTATTCTGCTTAATACTTGCTGCTCACTTATTAAGATTGTTGTTCCATTATATATTAAGTTGATCACAAAATGAGGATGTGAATGAGTATAAAAGAAATTTTAATAAGAACATGACTACATTAAAATTATTCACCCCCCCGCTCTCAGTTTAACCAAGGGTTCAACAATTGGTATTAGAGCCAAGTTCCTTCTGTATCAATTTAACAACTGGAAGTAGATCCTAGGTCCCTAGGTTGGCTAGTCTAGAAGGATGCTCAACAAATAAAGCCCCTTTGTTCACTAGTACAAATTATGCCTTCTGGAAAATAAGAATGAGGACGTACATAATGTCTCTAGGAATAGAAGTTTTTGCTACTGTGGAATTGGGATATGCCCCAAAGGAGTCTGACTCAGAGAAAGATGCAAAACTAGATTTTGTAGCTAATGCAAAAGCCATGAATTCTCTCTTAAGTGGACTATGTGAGGCATAATTTATCAAAGTAATGTAGAACAAGACTGCCAAAGAAATATGGGATACATTAGAAAGCATCTATGAGGGAGACAAAAAGGTGAAGATAGCCAAACTACAACTCTATAGAGCTCAGTTTGAAAATATAAAAATGAATGATGATGAAGACATTTCCAGCTTCTTCTTAAGGGTTGCAGAAATTGTGAATAACATGAAATCTCTAGGAGAAACCATAAAATAATGTGTAATTTTTCAAAAGATTCTAATATCTTTACCATCCAGCTTTAACCCCAAGGTTTCTGCCATAGAAGAAACAGCTGATTGGGAAACTCTGACCATGAACCAATTAATTGGAAACCTAATAGCCTATGACATGAGACTACCACAGAGGAAGTCAAATGTGAGGGAGGCAGCCTTTAAGACAGTAAATAACAAAGAAGAAAAATAATATATATGTTCTTGCTCTGATGAAGAAGAGGCCAAATTTGTCAGAAAATTGGATAGAGGCTCAAGAAAATATAAAGGTAAACTTCCATTTAAATGCTTTAACTATGGAAGAGTTGGACACTATGCATCTAAGTGTCCTCATAAGAAGAAAAAGAATCAAACTCAAGAGACATAGAAAACCATATCAAAGAACTGGCAGAAAGGGAATAGATACAAGAGAAAATCATTTTATGCTCAGCAAGATAGTACTGCTTCTGAAAACTCAGATGAAACCTCAAATGAAGAATGAACCTCTGAATTTGTGTTGATGGCCAAGGAAGAGCTTGAAGGATTCCTTCTAGAAGATGAGGAAGAAGGTGAAGTTGATCTTGAGGGGGAGCTAAGAAGTGCCCTAGAGGAAATGGGTAGACTTAAACTAAAGTGCAAAAAACAGAAAGACATTCTCCTCAAATATGTAAGAAAAGAACAAAATTCAGAAGACCTCATTCAGTTGAAAGTAGAGCTTTAAGAAGCCAAGAAGGTAGAAGACACTCTACTTAAGCAAATTGAGGATAAAATTCAGAATCAAGAGAAATTGGAAGAAGAAGTAGTATGCATAAGAAGGAAATTAGAAAACTCCCAAAGGAATTTTTCATTGAACCCTTCTCAAATGACAAGCTCTGAACAGTTGAATAAAATACTAGATGCTCAAAGATCTCCTCTAATAGAAACTGGGATAGGTTATGAAGGAGAAACAATTAAAGAAAAAGATAACAGGAATATCATTTTTGTAAAAGTTGTTAAGGATAATGAAGCAGCTCAGAAGGTTCCTACAGAAGTAGAAGCCTGCAATGAAGTAAACAGAAACAAGAAGGAACCTCAAATGACGAAGAAAGAAATAAATAAACAGTCAACTGAAAAAGGCTCATATACTCCTGAATATATCAAATTTGGAATCTATCAAAGGAGATTCTTACCCCCTATGAAAAATGTCACTTGTTATGCCTACCACAAACTGGGACATATTGCTGCATACTGTCATAAAAGGAGAATCGATTCCAACCAATAAAGGATGCAAAAAGTGAAAAGACTACCTCAAGCAAACAAATGGAGAAGACAACCCTTCATCAGGTACGCTAATTTTTTTATGGGTACTGTTTTTACTATAAGGAGTTCAGTCATAAAGCCAAGGAGTGCAGAACGAATGGAAAAAGACTGATGTATGGAAACTCAAGGAGATGGATGAACAATGGAGAATTCGCTCGTGTACATAATTCATTCAGAAACATAATAAAATGCTTTGACTGCCATCAAATCGGGCCCAAGTGTCACAAATGTCTTCTCAGAGAATTTGGTCCATCCTCTCAGGAAAGGTACCAAACAAAAGGATGCATGCAGTGGAAAAAGAAGTTGAATAAGTGTGACCTGGCTCTAATAGCTCAAGATCAGAAAAACCAATGGTATTTGGACAGTGGATGCTCAAAGCATATGACTGGAGATCAAAGCAAGTTTGTAACCTTTGATGAAAAGAAATCTAGGAATGTAACATTCGACAATGATAAAGTAGGGAAAATCAAAGGAAAAGGCTCAGTTAGTCTGGATTATGGAAGAGGAAAGGCCCAAGATGTACTATTTGTGGACGGGCTGAAAGCAAATCTGCTAAGTGTCAATCAAATGTGTGATAAAGGCTGTGAAGTCATTTTTAGAGCTAAAGATTGTGAAGTAAGATCAAGCAACACCGGAAAGTCCTTGATCAAAGGTGTTCGAACAGAAATTAATGTCTATATAGTGAAAGAAAAGGATGAAGTATGTCGCCTAAGAAAACTTGATGAATCATGGTTATGGCATAGAATATTGGGACACCTTAAATTTGACCACATCATCAGTCTGAGCAAGAAGAACGCAGTCATAGATATGCCAGCAATAAAGAAGCCTTCAAATACCATATGTAAAGCTGGCCAACTAGGAAAGCAGACCCGCACATATTTCAAGACCAAAGAGGAATTATCTACAAGTAAGCCTCTTCAACTTGTACACATGGACCTATGTGGACCTTCAAGAACCAAAACACCAAGTGGAGAATATTATTTCATGTTGATAATAGATGATTTTTCCAGAATGATGTGGGTAGCATTTCTCAAATATAAATCTGAAGCACTTGAGAAATTCAAGATATTCAAGGCATTGGTATAAAATCAAACATGATGCAAGCTAAAGTGCATCATATCAGACAAAGGAGGTGAATTCACAGACTATGATTTTGCAGACCTATGCAATGAGCATGGGATAAAACAACAGTTTACAATTGCAGGTACACCTCAACAAAATGGAGTGGCAGAGAGACAAAACAAGTCAGTACAACAGATTGCCAGAGCAATGATGCAAGAAAGTAACATTCCCCAAACCTTCTGGGCAGAAGCAGTACACACAGTTGTTCACATTCTTAACAAAGCTCATTTAAGACCAAACTGTGACAAGACTCCTTATGAATTATGGCATGGTAAACCAACATCAATCAAGCACTTTAGAGTCTTTGGAAGAAAGTGTTTCATAAAAATTAATGATGAAAAACTGGGGAAGTTTAATGCAAGAGCTGATGAAGGAATATTTTTAGGATATGCATCCAAGAGTAAGGGTTACAGGTGCTACAACAAAACACTGCACAAAATTGTGGAAAGCATTGATGTAATATTTGATGAAGATCTACCAAACAAAACAATAAGCACAAAATGCAGCAATCCTCCAAATGATCATGAAGAAGAGAACCAAGATAATGATGAAATGAGCAAGACAACAGAAGATACTGAATTAAACTCAAAAGGTCCCTCAAGACACACTCAAAAGAATCATCTAGAAGATCAAATCATTGGGGACAAGATTGTGGGAGTCCAAACAAGAAGACAGCTTGCTGAATAGACAGAAGAAGTATACCTAGTCATGCTATCTCAAATAGAGCCAAAGAAGTTCGAAGAAGCCAGCAAAGACAAAAACTGGGTAAATGCTATGAATGAAGAATTGGACCAAATTGAGAAGAACAATACCCGGGAATTAATTCCAAGACCCACTGGGAAAAATGTCATTGGCACAAAAAGGATATTCAAGAATAAGATGAATGAACAAGGGAAGGTAATAAGAAATAAAGCCAGACTTATATGCAAGGGATATTCACAAATTGAAGGCCTTGATTATGATGAAACCTTTGCGCCTATAGCCAGAATGGAAGAAATCAGAATTTTTTTGGCCTTTGCATGTTATCATGATTTCAAGGTATACCAAATGGATGTGAAGTCTGCCTTCCTAAATGGAGATCTAGAGGAAGAATTCTACATGGAACAACCTGAAGGATTCTCATTAACAGATAAACATGACTATGTGTGCAGATTAAAGAAAGCCTTATATGGTTTGAAACAAGCTCCTCATGCATGGTATTCAAGGCTGGACAAATACTTGCAAAAACAAGTTTTTAAGAAAGGAGTAGACATAAATTTGTACATAAAGGCTAATGAAAATGAACTCCTAATTGTCGTAGTATATGTAGATGACATCATGTTTGGTAGCAACAAAGAGAAGTTAACAAAATAATTTGCTGAAGAAATGAAATCAGAATTTGAGATGTCTATGATTGGAGAGCTCACCTTCTATTTAGGACTTCAAATTCAACAAAAGAACACAGGAACATTCATCTCACAAGAAAAATACTTAAGAGAGATGTTGAAAAGGTTCCAAAAGGAAGACTGAAAACCTGTGTCAACTCCCATGATCACTGGATGCAAACTATGTGCAAATGATGGATCTGTAGATATAGACCAAAGATTGTACAGATCCATGATAGGAAATCTACTATATCTAACAACTTATAGACCAGACATTAAGTTGGCAATAGGACTTGTGGCAAGATATCAAGAAGCACCAAAACAAATTCATTTATTAGCAATCAAGAGAATATTTAGATATCTACAAGGTACTTCACATTATGGCCTATGGTATCCAAAAGGAAAAAAATTCACATTGACAACATACACAGATGCAGTTTGGGCCAGCTGTGTGGATGACAGGAAAAGCACAAGTGGAGGTGCATTCTATTTGGGAAAAATTCTGGTGGCATGGCTAAGCAAGAAGCAAAATTCTATCTCTCTATCTACAGCAGAAGCAGAATACATAGCAGCAGCAGCATGTTGCACACAAGTAATGTGGATGAAACAAACTCTCCAAGACATGAAGGCAAGCATTGATGAACCTATTTCTATCAAATGTGAAAATACAAGTGCAATAAGTATATCAAAAAATCCTATACTTCATTAAAAAAAAAAGCACATCCCAATACAGTACCACTTCCTCAGAGAACAAGTAGCACATAAATTGGTGAAGTTGGAATATGTACCAACAAAGGAACAAATAGCAGACATATTCACAAAACCTCTTGCTAAAGAACCATTCGAATATCTAAGAGACAAACTAGGGGTAGTGTCTGAAGATGTTACTCTCTGATATGATAAAAAAAATTAAAAATAAAATAAAAAATAAAAAATAAAAAAGGGCCTGCATACAAGAAACAGGATCAGAACAAAAGTCCAGTGATAGTCTGGATCAGAAAAGAAAGCATCATTCCATGGGGAGATCAGTCAACAAATATTGTCACAAAAGAGCCAGAGAAATTGAGCAGTGCATGGAACAGGTCCTCAAGATTAGAGTATTATGGACAATATTTAGAAACCACACTAGGAAATGTGCATCCCTTTGCCATTGATGTCAAAGGGGGAGGAAAAGCAAGAAAAATAAGAGTATTAAAGTATTTCCATCAATGCCAAAGGGGGATACTGTTGGAAATATTTTCATTGATGGAAAAGGAGAAGAAAGAGCAGCACCTGAACTATCACTAAGGAAAAATAACAAAGAAGACCCAGCAATAAGGCAAAGGAGACAGATAAGGAGCAGAGGCAGCAAGGGAAGCAAAAAGAGGTAGCTCAGGCAGTAGATGAATCAGAGGAAGCAGAGTTGCAAGACACCGAAAGGGCCAGAGATTATACAGAACAAGCTTAGGAGAGAAATGCGCACTTTAATACAGAACAAGATCAGGAGGAACAACAGCAGCAAGGACCGTAGATCTGGGCAAATCAACGGTGACAATCACATCGGCAGAGACCGAAATCACAAAACACAAGGAAAGTGTTTGTATTTGAGATGCGATGATATGAGTTAGCATTATAATTAGCTTTGGTTTGAGTGCTTTATTATAATGTTTCGAAGTTTGTCACATGGGTACAAAAGAGTTTCATTAAAGCGATGTATTGCCAAAACATTTCCAAAGGTGTTAACGCTATTCCTCAGGTCCAGTTAAACAAACAAAGGTAATTAGAGTGGGGCCTGCAAGGAAAGTGGTTTTTGGGAAACCATACCACTGGTTTCACATAGATTTTGTGCCATGAGCAGTTTATTCCATTTGGAACATGATCGTATCATATTATGACACATCACAATACTAAAACCACCTATTTCGCGTAATTTTTGAGAATTAAAGGTCAAGGATCTAAGTAACGCGATAGCCATCCGATGTGATGCGGCGAAGATCCATCAGTGATCACATGGGAAAAGTGCATGGACGTTTGGAAATGTTAAACAACAGGTATATTTTGAATGTGATATCTATCGGATCAAGATTGGTGAAGATCTAACGGTGGTCGCATCGCGCGAAAGGCAGAGTCTTAATGTTAAGGCTTAAAGTGGAAGTGTTGAAGATCGACGACGGTGACCTTATCGAAGATAGAAGATCGACGGTGGAGATCTCATCGCATCGGCGATCTCTGATCGCATCAGCGCAGCGAAAGAGTAAGGGAACGAACCACTGAACCTTGCAATTGCGATGGTGCGATCCAATCGCAACTATTAGATCACGGTTATTTGTAACCGTTGGATCGAGCGTTGAGTTGGCTGATAGCTGGTGGGACCCATCGCTCATCGCATTGGCAGAGATTACTGGCCAAAGGCACATTGGACAATATAAGGTTGCGATTGAGATAGTGATAGTGCGATGGAATGTCAACCGTCAGATTTGGAAAGTTAAATGAGGTGGAGTGCCTCCGTAGTGTGGGATCCATGTGAAAGAAAAGCTTCTATAAATGAATCTTCGTCATTAGGTCCTAAAACAAAGTTTGATATATTAACATAGGGTTTAATATATGTTGGCACTGAGTTTTTTAGACCAAATTTGAAGGATGAATAAAGGTGAGCCGGTAAGTATATATGAGCCAATATATATATCAATGCAGTGTGGGGCCATCGTATCGGCGTGGAGGCAGAGCAATGGAACAAGCCATTGAAGTTTGCAATTGCGACAGTGCAATTTAATTGCAACCGTCCGATCGGCAGTCATTCATCGCATCGGAATCATCGCAATCGGAAGTCATCGCAGGCGGTTCATCGCATTGGATTATTGCATCGGTCAAGAAATCTTCGCATCAGATTTATTTCATCGCACTAGCGGATAGAAAGAGTTCGGCAAGTGGGCTCGAAAGGTCAATTACTGTGTTAAAAAGGTATATTATTATATCGCCGAGAGAGGGTTTAAACTTTGCTTAAAGCGTAATTATATAACATTCCCTAAAGTTTTAATATTGTCTCCGAAAGAGTTATTTAACAAATTTTTATCAAAGTGTTGAGCTCCGACCTTAATCCCGAAGTTTTGAACATAGGTTAAAAGGCTTCAATTATTCATTTTCGACAGTTAAACGTGATAAGTTCCGAAGGGTTTAACAAGATCATTTCATATGGTAAGTCTGCAAAGTAGATTTTGGCTATGGTTGGAACCATGAAGGTTGAAGAAAGCCTCTGCATTGATAAAGCTGCCAAATTTAGAACATAATTTGGGAAATGCATTCTACATGCATAGAAAGCAGGAGAGTATGCAAAAATGTTACACTATAGCAGCAGAAAAGACAAACATACAATTAGCCAAGAACTGATAGGGTTGAATGAGATATATCCGTTGCAAATGTAAATGTAAATGTTTTAATTAATTTTACATTGTTTGTGATGCAAAGGCAAGTCTCCGTGGGCAAAGAAATACCCCAATGTAATATTGAAATGTATACATATTGTTATATTTTTCCGAATGTGCTAGGCAAGAAAACGAGAAGGTGGAAGGCAAAGAGTCATACCTATTCACTTCAAATTCCCTATGGAATACAAACAATCATAAGGTAATCTCTATAAATGATGTCACATAGATATGCATCAAGAAGCTAGAGAATGGAGAAATGAGGCAGAGAGGGTAAGAAGAAGGAGGAGCAGATAGAGAAGTTGTGAAGTTTCAGAGATGATATAAGGCAAATATGAAGGCTGGTGGACAACAATGAAGAAGGAACAAAACAGAGCTGAAATCCAGGTAAAATAGCATGTGTTTTTTTTTGAAAGAGTGAGGAAGTGGGTGCTTCCATATCAAGTTGTAGCTTGATAGATGACAGTTGTAGTTGGCTGAGGTAGGAGCCTCCTGTAGGTTGTAGCCTGCAGAAAATAGATGGGATTTGGAGCTTCCTTGCAAGTTGTAGCTTGCAGAATTGAGGTTGTAGCCTCCTGTAGGTAGGAGCCTACAGAAAATCAGTGGTGAGAGGGAGTTGGAACTTGCCTTTGCATCACAACAATAATAAGATGTGGTTTTCTCCCTTGTGGGTTTCCACTTATATCTGTTGTCTATATGCATGATGATTATGTGTTGATACTCTGTATTTATTCTGCTTAATACCTGTTGCTCACTTATTAAGATTGTTGTTCCATTGTATAATAAGTTGATCACAAAATGAGGATGTGAATGAGTTAAAAGAAAGTTTAATAAGAACATGACTACATTAAACTGATTCACCCCCCCCCCCCTTCTCAGTTTAATCGAGGGTTCAACACCCAAGTCTATCAATGGGAGATCCTTTTCATATGGGCTCTGAATCAAGTGCTACCCATCAGTTCATGTCAAGGCCAGCTTGGGAACACACTAGGTCTAGTGGTGTCATCATGAAGAATCCTCTATGCTAGGTAAAAGTAGACAAAATACCTAGGTCCCGAAGGTGCTTTGGGAAATGTAACATCTTCTTATGTTTTCAAGAGGATAAACTCTTTGAATGTTGCATCTACTAAGGCATATATCTCTTTGAAAGGCCTGGGTTCCCATGGAGTGGGTGCCGTCAAGGCCTTGGCTACAATGTGCCACCTGAAAAAATAATATGCACTCAAGTGAAAGCAAACATCCATCAGAGAATAAGATCATCTATGCATCTAAGTGGACCAAAATTTAATGTTAAGGGTATGTTAATACTTAAAACAAGGATCACATTTCGATATCTAACTAGACCAAGTCTCATAAAGGTGTTCCCTACCTTGATAGAGGTGGCTAATGGTGAACCCTATTAGGCACTTCAAACCCTCAAGGGGAATTGAAATTTCCAAGGTCAACCCCTCAATCAATAGGTTTTAGTGAAAATAGTTGATAATGAAGGATAAAAGGCTTCATGGCCAAGTTCCATGGTCAAAGGGACCAACTGATAGGGTGCCCACATCCTAAGTGTATGGATGTAAATGATAGAAAAATGATAGAGCCATGAGTTACCTTGCTCGACCTACTTTTTCCATCCCCTTTGTTTGCCTTTTACTTCTTCTTGATAATGCTTTGTATTGCCACAAGTAGCTCAAGGGTTTGAGTTTTATCTCAACCCACCAAAATTATTAACCCTATAGGAGAAAAATTTTCTCCCCATCATGGTAGCTATCCAATTAGCCATGCAACCCATGATAACCACCACTAGCTAGTGATCTACCACATTTCTCCACCAATACCATCATCCAAATGCTTCTCACCCATTAGGCATGAGCACATGCACAAAGGTGGGCTTCCATAGAAAAGGTACTTTAGTCATTTTGGAATTGGGTGATTACGCTTGTTTGTATTTGCAAATTTGATATGGATTATTAGGTAACCTGGAAGGAGGTATTTTTACCATGATATTTTTCTCTTGCCTTTAATGGGCAGTTAATCTTCGATCTTATTCTAGTGGGACCTCCCCTAATGGCCCAATGGGTACAAGAGGGGCACTACTTGGGAATAATTGATTGGGATAATGTAGTTCCACCTATCCCTATCCCATACTTAACACTTTCCACCATACATTACAAGCCCTTATATCACACCCATTCTTTGGGTTCAATGGACCATTGGTTCTCTGAGATTTGGCACCCATACATCCACCCTAGGAGGTTGATGCAACTAAAAGAAATGGAAAGATAATATCATGGAAACAAAAAAGGATTAAAAGAATGAATATTGAAATGAAATATGGATGGGGCATACAAATTAGCACGTGGGAAAATCCATAACTAGAGCTCTACCTCACTCATATGGACATCCCTCGGTTCCTGTGCACATATTTCTCCATTACATCATCAATAGGAACCCTTGCATTTTATAACCATGATGAGTAATGACATGAATCATCCTTAAGGGGAAATACAACTAATATCATTCAATGGAAGCTCTAACCCTTGAAATATGAGTATTAATGCAAATAAAATTAAAGAAAAATTAAAAGGTGCAGAAGAGGTGTGGAAAAACAAAGGTCGATCTGGTAACTTATGCATTATTGCTCCCTCCTCATATTTGTACACTCAGAATGTGGATCCCTCATTATTTGGTCCCTTTGACCATGGCACTTGGCCATGAAGCCTTCTTCCCTCTGTGATAATCATTATTAGTCACTAACACCTATCAATTGAAGGGTTGACCGAGGAAATGTTACTTCCCCTTAGGGGCTAGAAACACTTAATAAGATTGTCGTTTATCCACTCCTACCTAGGGAGGAAACACCATTGTTAGCTCAAGGACTTGAATTTGGAAGGGAATTTTTATTTGAAGTATTAAATAGCCCATTACATTCAAGCTTGGCTCACTTAGATTTAATAATGATTTTTGTCCCTAATATTGGTTGCTTTCACTAGAATCTATGTTGTGATTGTCAAGTGATTTAGCAGCCCATGTATGGGACACCTTTCCATAGGTACTCAACACATTAGATAAGTATATTAGCACTAAAAAGTGAAGCGTTGAGATCCTTGGGCCTCCGAGCATCAAAAAAACATCACACATGACCCTAGACACCTCTTGCACCCAAGACATTCTGCTACTTTGCAATGGATTTGATTATTCTTCAGGATGACACACCTGGACCCAGCATGCCCCTAGGCTAAAATTAATTATTTTTGAGGGATGGAAGTTTATTTAGGGCCTATATGAGGATGGTATCACCTTTAGAGACTTGGGAGGGCTAGTAGCACCTAGAAATCCATTAAATCTGGAGAAAAGATGGACATATGAGCAAGTGGAGACCCATGGAAACCACTTTGTGGTTCCCCAACTAGATTTTGGAACCACAGAGAGCCATTCGGTTGTATTTTAGGGTTAATCCTCAAATCATTATTTGTACATTCCACTACACCACATTGGACAACTCATAGTACTTGGAGATACCACTTCGATCCTATTTCATGCATGATGTCAACCCTGGAACGCTAGCAGCTCATACATGTGGGCTTATTTTTCACTTGTGATCAAAAGCTAGTGGGTTGGGTTGTAACCAAAGGGTTTATTATGATTAAACTTGTTAATATGGGATTTTAGGCTAATATTATGACTCATCCTCCTCATATAAATAGAGGAGAGGAATTTTCATTTCAACCATCATCACTTGGACTAATTTGGCCTCTCTTAGAGAATTTCGATAATTTTGTATCTTTCGATAGATGTGATCTACGCATTAATTTGTCTATTGGAGCTATATTATTATATTTGGAGAATTTATCTTGGATCAATGAAATAATTACACATACATTTTATCTTGTAAGTGAGCTCTATTATTGATAAATTTCTGATTTTATGTCTAAACTCTAGTGTGTCCCTTGTTAGTTGGTCCGTTTGACCATGGTACTTGGCCATGAAGCCTTCTTCCCTATGTGATCATCATTATTAGTCACTAACACCTATTAATTAAAGGGTGAACTAAGGAAATTTTACTTTACCTTAGGGGATAGAAACACCTAATAGGATTTTCCTCTATCCACTCCTACCTAGGGAGGAAACACCATTGTTATCTCAAGGTCCTGAATTTGGAAGGGAGTTTTTATTTTAAGTCTTAAATAGCCCATTACATTCAAGTTTGGTTCACTTAGATTTTATAATTATTTTTGTCCCTAATATTGGTTGCTTTCACTAGAATCTCTGTTGTGATTGTGAAGTTATTTAGGAGCCCATGTATGGGACACCTTTCCATAGGTACTTAACACTTTAGAGAAGTATAATAGCACTAAAAAGTGAAGCACTGAAATCCTTGGGCCTTCAAGAATCAACAACACATCACACATGACCCTAGGTACCTCTTTCACCCTGGACATTCCGCCACTTTGAAATGGATTTGATGATTCTTCATAATGATACACATGGACCTAGCATTCCCCCAGGATAACATTAACACTTTATGAGGGATGGAAGTTGATTTAGGGCCAATATGAGGATGGTCTCACATTTAGAGGCTTGGGAGGGCTATTAGCACCTATAACTCTCTCAACGCTTGAGCAAAGATGGACATTATGAGCAGTTGGAGACCCACGGAAACCACTTTGTGGTTCCCCAACTAGATTTTGGAGCCATAGAGAGCCATTCAAGTGAATTTCAAGGTCAATCCTCAAATAATTATTTTTACATGCCACTACACTAGGACAACTCATAACAATTGTAGATACCACTTCAAACCTATTTCATGCATGGTGTCAACCTTGGAACGCTAGTGACTCATACATGTGGGCTAATTTTTCACTTGTGATCAAAAGCTAGCGAGTTGGGTTGTAACCAAAGGGTTTATTATGATTTAACTTGTTAGTATGGGATTTAAGGATAATATTATGACTCATCCTCCTCATATAAATAGAGGAAAGGAATTTTCATTTCAACCATCATCACTTGGATTAATTTGGCATCTCTAGAGAATTTCCACCGTTTTGTATCTTTGGATAGATGTGATCTATGTATCATTTTGTTTATTGGAGCTATATTCTTGTCTTTGGAGAAGTTATCTTAGATGAATGAAATAATTTCACATACATGTTATCTTGTAACTGAGCTTTATTATTGATAAATTTATGATTTTATGTCTAGACTCTAGTGTGTTGAATGTATTCATGATCTAGGATTTTTCTATTGCACCATTTTTATTTAAGATAAATTAAATAGAATATAGATTTCAACATCGCATGCATTACTCATGTATAATATGTGAACGAACATCCCCTTAGTGAATATTTTAATTAGCTCTCCCATTTGAATATTGATCCCTCACAAAGCTAATAGTTAGGGTTTTGTTGCTAGGGCATCAAACCATCCTTACTCCTTTCCAAGGATTAGCCAATATTTAATATCCATAAACTCCATCCACCCAAGGAATAGGAACTGAACTTGTCTAGTAGGTGATAAACCTTTATTTTATCCATAAATTTATTTTTTCTCTCCTTATCAATGCAATGAATAGCAATGTTTGGGGGTGTTTCCATCAATGCCAAAAGGGGATATTGTTGAGAAATATATAGTCATTTATGTCAAAGTTAGTCATTGTTATCATTTATTGTCATTGCTGTTAAGTCTTAGTCATTGATTTCCAACTATGTTAGGTTCAAAGGGAGCTTGTTGAAGTGAGATTATTGAGCATGTTGGCAATTGCAGTTGTTTGTTTCAAGTTTAGGGGGAGCCTAGTAAGTGTGTCATCATTGTTGTGTCAGTGAGTGTTGCTGCCTAGCCGAGGTCAAGGATGCAGGTAATATCTTTGAGGGAATTTATATTTAATTTTCTTAGCTCGAATGAGGAAACTACATGCTTAGTTGGATAGTCATCTCCAATACCTTTCCAATATTATATGGCACTTGGACTAAATCCAAAGGAGTGACAAGAAAATTAAAGTTAAAATTTGGCAGGGTTCTATTTCCTCCTGGTTCCAGTGCACATAAAACAAGACAAAATTTAGCCCCACCCCCCTCTCTTTAAACTTCAGAAAAACTAGGGGGGATCGAAGTTCAGTTATGGACATTTGATCTAGCAATTTATTAGATTTTTGCGGTTCATTTGGAAGAGGCATGGGTGGATTAATCACATGTGTGACAAATTTCAACCCACCCGCAAGAAATTTTTTTAAATGTCGCGTAGGCCAGGGGTTGTTGAAATGATTCTCAACATTTGATATAGAAAGTGTTTTAACAATCAATGGTTAACAAATTTTTAATATGTGAGTTGTAAGCGATGAGTATTGGAAAGCGAGGGATAAATGGGTCATCAATCCTAGCCCCTAACCACATGGAACTAAGTTAAAGTGCTTTGGTGCATGTTAGATCAACTAGTCCTATCAATGCGTAAATAAAATGTGAGGGTGACAAGCGATAGGCGGTGCGGCAAAAAGCCCCCAGTCACAATTCTTGGTCACAGGGTGCTTGATATAAGCACCAATGTGCTTATCGACCCACCAAGTGAAGAATCAACTATACATAACACAATGTTGAGCAGTAAGTAGTGGCTGACACATCCACATAGATACTAGGTGGCATAAAGAGGTCATGGGTCAATGATGTGGTCCAATGAGATGACAACATGTGCCAGGGAAGTGTATCGTTATGACATTATAAACTGAGGCGAGGACACATGGCAGATAGTTATGGCCTTTTTAGGTGGCCAAGTGGACCCTTTTTGAGTGAGACATGGTAGTATCATGGAACAATAGGTGGCAATATTGATGACATGGATGACACATGGCAGGTGATGTGGATGACATATGGCATTCAATTATTGGTGCACATGGACATGGCATGGTAACTTTGGTTGCCTCGAGATATTCACTAGGGATTGGTTTTGATCCATAGTCCTAATTGAGAATAAAATGATAAGATAATTTCAAGTGGTTTCTATTCTCATGATTGTGAAGGTGAAAACATTGTAGAAGAAAAACATAAATGTGGTAGTTCGTGAGAGGTAGAAAAGCAACACACACACACACACACACACACACATATATATATATATGTATATGTATATGTATATGTATATGTATAAGGATATGTATATGTATATATGTAAGTTGTAATTCCTGATTGGGTTAAAGCTGATGAAAAAGAGGGAGAAGGATAAATAGTTGGCATGAGAGGATTGAGAAAAAAATTTATCTGCTAAATGTCATAAATTTGAAGTAGATAAGAAATATAGTGTGTAGGGAAGAGATGATCATATGGTTTAAGTCGGTATTGGAAGAGCTATTGTGAATAAGACAATTGTAAATAATTAGACGAATAGAGGGTGCTACAAAGATAATATTTGAGAAGTTCGATAAACAAACATAAAAAAAATGTTCATCAGGGGATTGTTGTCTCCTTTAGGTAGGTGACTAAAAAATAAGTAGATTGGTGCCTACAAATAGAGGGAGTTGGTGCTTCAACCAAGTTGGTGCTTGTAAAGAAAAGGGGGTTGTAGATTCGTGTAGGTTGGTGCATACATAAATTTATGTAAATTTAAGTTGGTTCTTGTATTTATAATAAAATTAAAAGAATATTTGTGGTTTCCTCTGTTATGGGTTTCCACGTAAACATCCTGTGTCTATTTTTTATGTGATTGATGTGTTGTTGTAGTATTAAATGTTTTTTACTGGCTAAATAAATTTTTTTAAATTACGCAATACTTATTCACCCCTCCCCCCCACCCCCCCCCCCTCCCCACAATATTATTTTAGTTTCCAACATGTTGAACTCAATCATTAATCATATTATGACTTTTCTACTCTAGCTACAAGATTCTTAACCCATTTTCAATTACCTACTCAACAATTGAATGGAACTAATATCTCATCAAATTTTCACCAAGACATCTTCACCCATATATTTTTTATCATATTCATGAATGGAGGCAATAATGATGATTTATTCATATTGAGAATCTAGATGACTATACAAATATTGGTTTTCCCATTTTTTTTACTCCAAATAATTAAAAACATCACGATGGTAAGGGATACCACTAAGGAATAAGCTATACTCTATATCTTGACTTAATTATTCTTAATCAAGCATGTTACATCACATTATTCCTAGCACTCTAACGATATCAACTAATCCTCTAAAGCCTCAATTGGGACGTCACATTGACAGTGTGGTGGGTTCCATGTCCAACAATGAATATTAAAAAATTGGCTATGTTATTGGGACAAAATGTTGTCACAATGGCCCAACTAGCCACTACACCATCTAATCCAAAATATTCAACACTTGCTCATACCTACGATATTAATCTGGTGTAGTCCATGCAACTAAAGAACTCTTAACAACCTCAACATAAAGAGAAAAAAGGTAAATCTAGGAATCCTTCCAATGACCAAGGAGTAGTTTAGACCCAAAATAATGACACTCGTAGTAGAGAGAGAAAAAGGAAGAAGAAGGTCAAGTACCCATGTAATATCTATGGGGAATACCATCTCACACATCAATTCCGTATAATGGATGAAATCTATCACTATTTCAACTAACAAAAATTTTCCCAATATCCAACAACCTTGATGCATCCATTCTCTTCATAGTAGTAGAAAGTGGTTGCTAAAATTCCTACTACTGCATAAGGGGGAAGGTAAGGCCCCATTCCACAAGGTGCGACATAAAGCAATGCCAACATTTATATGGTTAGCAAATCAAAATATCTATTAATATTAGAACATGCCATATGAAACATTTGAGAGCAATCCTTCCTCTAAGGATATGTCTAGATTTACACAACCTAATGGCTCTCTTCATATTGAGAAGCCTCTACTTGACACGATGCCTTTCCCTCCTATGGGTGTACCTCAATGATCCATGCATAATCATAATGCATAAGCCACCCATAATTAGATCTTGATCTCATGAAGATGCCAAGTATTCACCCACATATTATCATTGATGAAATTAAAATGTATGACGAATCCAAGCCAATTTAGGAGAAGCTTTGGATGATCAATCCACATAAAGCAACCACATGTTGGGCCTCATAAATGTTATAATTTCCTTACCTTATTTATTAGTTTTTGTATTATTTCTCCAAAGTGTTTCTTGCATTTAGGACATGATAATATATTTAATATGGATCCTAGAAGAATTTAATGTATCTCTATTATTATGTTTCTTTATGAACTGAATTGATTAGAAAAGCAATATTTACTCACAGTTGGATCCTTATTTTGAACATAAATATATCGCTAAGATGACACCTGATGATGTTCCTTGGATTGGTCATAAAATATCATATAGCTTGATGTTGTCGATTATTGTTTGGAGCGAATCGATTAAGGACAGGATTCCGATTTGGTCATCCACAAATATTAAGATCTCTTGTAACTTAAAATGAGCATCCTGAGAATATTCAGATTCTTGGGATTTCTCTTTATCAAAAATAGATTTATTTTTCTTATCTTCTATATAAATAATATAAAGAATATGAGTTGAGCCTCAAGAGAAGTTGTTTAGTTGTAAGATTTGTGATGTAAGTCATAAATCTGAGAAGACATTGATTGTGATCGATCCTCTGTAATTTAATGAAAGATTTTTTTATCCAGAGTTAATTTTTTGTGTTTATTTGTTTTATAAGAAATTTCAATTTCGTTGATTTGGGCCTGATCCTGGAAGAAACACTTGATGATGCCCATTATTTGGTATATTTTAGGGGGTTAAAATGCCATACTTCAATTATTAAGTTACCTCTCTCTCAAATTTATTTACATTCTGTAATATTATGCTTAATGAGAAGGGCGTATGATTTTTGTCATGTCTTGTTGCCTAATCTAAATTAATTTCAGGAAATAAAGTTATTTTTGAGATATTTTCCACCTAAGGGCTCATAGTAGACAACAAGGAGAGATTGTAGGAAGTTTTTCCACCTCCTTAACTCTCTCAATCAACCAAGATCAAATTGACATCTCTCCCAACAACTCGAAGGCAAAGTCATCCAAGAAAAGTGATAGTTATGAGGAGCCAAGCTCCACTCTTCTCGAGATCAAGGAGGAATTATTCCTAATTTTTTAGGACTTGTTGGTAGCTAGCCATTTGCGTAAATAAGAATATGCAAGAGCTCATTAGGATTCAAAATTTGTATTCATATAGGTAGCTCTTGAGCTTTGATTTAGTGTTATTTTTTATTGTCATATGATGTACTAGACATTTTTATGCAATGATAATGAGAAGTTGCTTGTTCCATCAATGATTTAGTCTCAGAGGGATGATGTCTTTGGGTTAGGGCGCAAGCCATTGGCTAAGTCCCTCTTGTGTATTTATATTATCTCTTTATGTTTCAACATTTTGTTTAGGCTATTTACATTTTAACAACATAAAAAATCCATCAAAATTGTGCTTGTAGCCTCTCTTCCTCACCTCTCATCGGAGCTTGAGGAGAAGGATATCCAACCATAGATAAAAAATAGTTTGTTTATGATTTCTTGGAAAGTTAGATAGTGTGATTATCATGCTCATAATATGCTTACTATAAGTTAGGAGTTGGATTTGTGTTAGATTATATTTTAGCAAAGATTAAGTAGGATTTTTCCATTAAACTCATATTTTCCACTTGTTAACATGTTAATTTGTCAATAAGAAATGCATAAATGTGTGTAGTGTTGTCAGTTTTTTCTACAACTTCAGGGGAAGGATCCTCTCCATCTCATCCATCCTCCAAATCTGCCACCAAAACCCTGTTTTGTGAAACTACCTTCACCACCACCGTGAGCATCCTTCCAAGTGGAAAACAAGCCTCCCAAAGGTTCTGATTTTGGATAGAGGTGTTAGACACCTCTCCCTCACCTCATTCCACCTTCTCTCACATTTCCACACCTTATTTGCACCTTTTTCATCCTTAAAACCCTCTGGACATGTTTCTTGTAGCACTTTAGGACATCCTGTAGCAATTACATGGCATCTTCTAGAAACTTCCTCTAGCAGCGTTGTAGGTCACCTCTTCACTCCAGTTTAGCTCCTTTTTGCCTTAGCCTAGAATATGATGCACTTAAACCCTAACCCTGAATTCGTGGTTAGAAGATACTGTTAGGCCGCTCCAAAGCTCCTTCCTTCCTCGCTACAAAAACATAGTAGGCATTAGGGTTTTATTTCATTTCAGAATTAGATTGAATTTCACATGCAAGTACAAGTTGAATGAAATAGTATATAGGATTTGGTTTATGCTTTCATGAAGTGTGTGATGATAGAATAGTTTCTTTTTTACAAATAAGTAAATAACTAGATGATTAATTGCCATAACATAGTGTCCTTTTTCTGCAATTAGGTTAATTGTTTATGATTTTCTTTCACTGTCAATTGCAAGTAGGAGTTTTATAATTATCTTTGTCTTAGACTAGAAAAAATTCCCTGCATTAGATTAGCTAGATGCACTTTAATCAAGTAAAAGGAATGGTAGAGAAGTATTGTTGACTAAAAGACCTAGTGGAGGGTGGAATGAATAGAATCCATCTATTCTGCATATAGCACTGTCACCTCTATATTTGTATGAACCTCAGTTTGATAAGTAAAGTTGAGTAGTCCTTGGGAGTTGCATCACTCTTGGTAAAATACCATGGCTCACCACTTTTTGGAATCGTTGTCGGGGATGTGTCTAAGTATATGCTTGTTTTCTACTTAAGCATTGTTTTATGATTTTGTTTTTCATACAGTTTGAAAAAGTGAAAAAGAAGCAAAAAAATTGTCTTTCTGCCTCATAGGAGTAGAGAAAACCAAGGAATTTTTTTACCAAAATCCCCCACATCCCCACACAGTCAACCTTCACTCTTCTTCAATGATTGTGAGTTAGAATACCCTCTAGGTGAGCAACCTGAAAACTTTGAGGAACCTATTGGGGAAGAAGAGGAACCTGCTTCACCTGTTCAAGCTATGGATAAGAATAGAACCCAAGGATTCTTTCCCATCAGAGAAACCAATGGAGAGACTAGGATGAAAAGAATCATCCCTTCATCCCTTACACACTTCCATTTCTTAACTTGTGAGGACCTGCTGAAGGCTGGAGAGTGACTTCCTCAACATTGGGGATTCCACTTGGTCGGGAGCTTAAAGAAAAACCTTTTATGTTGAAATGGTGGGTCCAACTGGGGATATAGGGACCAATTTCCCATATAAGAAACAATTTATATAACAATGGAATAAAATCAACACGAATGGAGTGATTTATTCTAATGATAACATAAATAAAACTAAATCTAACTACTTCCCGGGATTGGACTGATTTATATGATTATGGAATAAGATTTCATAAGCATGAAACAATATAGATCATCACATATTAAGTGAATATAAGCACATTAAAGAAACTAAATCAATGTAATTTATTTAGTTGAATAATAACATTAATCATATAACCGCTCTCTAAGTCACTCATCTAACATCATATCATTCAATACATTTTATCAATAGTAATAAGAATATATGTCATTTCAATCCTTATCAAAGAGATAAACAAATAGATATAAATAAGTTTGCTAAAATCTCATAAACATAAAACGATCAATACACAGATAATAGTAGCCATTGCATCATAGCTTAGTTCTAAAAGGATAGCCTCTGGGCTCAGAATTTCAATTAGATACTTCTATTCAAACAATAGTGTAAGTTCCAAAAGCCTCCTTCTCAAAAATATGGAACCCTTTCTAAGTGCATGAAAGTGGCTTAAATACTAATTAATATTACAAAAATATAAGACTTGTGAAAGTAGTCTTCTTAATCTAATCTAAACTATAAATTAAAAACTAGGAAAGTAAAATGCATAAGTTATAGCAGTCTCATGACTATTTCTCAGATCCACTCTCTAGTTGTTCCTTGAGCTGGCACGCTTTGATCATATATTTGAGCTGGGGGGCATGCATTGGCTGCATTCTCATCTGGCCCATGAATATTGCAGAATTGAGTGCTGGAAGAATCTAAACTGCAATGTTGGAAAGACACCCCAACACTCCCAATTGACTATGAGGCTTGATGAACAAATACCAATAAATTTCCATATTTATCTTCGTCAAGTTTTCTATGTCAAGATATTTTCTACTTGATGTTTCTTGCCAATATTGTTTTAAAAGGCTGACTTATGGCATATTTCCTGGATAAGATTGATTTGTAGAAGAGAACCTTTTATATACTCGGAGATGTTGGAGGAAATATTTTTAGCTCTAAAGATAGCTAATTCAACACTTTTCATTTTCATGTCCTAGTCTCCAAATATTATATCTTTTATTGATTCTTCAAGATGAGGAAGATCGACCACTTTTCCCTATACAATGTCTTGCCAATCTATATACTTTGACACCTTATCATCAGTATCTTCATAATAAATCCTCAAATTATAAATCTGAGTGATTAACTGATCACTTATTTTAATCTGCTCTTGAATCTATTTGTACTTCTAATTGAAAAATGTTTGTTGATTTACCAGTAATGTTTCCAGTTCTGTTGCTTCTTTCTTTAACTCATTAAGTTCTAGTTTCTCCTGGAGATTTTGAATGTTCTACTGTAATTTATAAACTATTAGATCCTTCTCTTTAATTTCATTTTGAAATTTGATTTTGAGACCTTCAAACTCCTGTTGCATATTATTAATACTTGATTGCAACTCCTACTCGATATTTTGTTTTCCATTAAAGAAATTTTTCTCCATTTGAGAATTTTTCTGATCCTTATCCATAATAAATGACTCAATATTTTATTCCTTATGAATATTTGCATCTGCATAAGCACCTGCAAACTGAGATAATATGCTAAGTTCTTTTCCTAGAGTTGACTGAGTTCCTTTCCAGAGAACTTGCATTGATGTTGTGTCCATAGGCAGTTTTGGAGAATCTTCCATCTTTCATTTCCTATATGATCTTGATACAGTAGCTTTGTTCTTTGGACAGTAAAATACATCCAAAGGAGGTATTTCCTCAATCTTCAGTACTATTTCTGTTGTTGGGAAAGCAGGTATGATCTCCATATCGTGGGTCAATGTTTCTCCTTGTTTCTCCTTTGTATCATTGAGCTTTAGTATCTGAGTTTGCTCAAGAGAAAATTCAAAAACCTATACAGTAAATGAGATTTATCGAATTTCTCCTTGATATTTAGAGTCATTTAGATTAGAGGAAACTTGTTGAACGCTTGCTTCACCTATATGAATTGTTTTTTTTAGAGTATCTTTAGTAGGAAGATTTTTTGGAAAAATAACACTCTGATCAACAGGAGTATTAGTATCAGATAATGATTTCTCAAAAATTTCCTAGTATTTATTAAAACTCTCTTCCTGTGGAATATCTGCGATTTTTGGTTCTTCTATTGGTACTGGTACCTGAACTAGAGGAATCAGAACCAGAATTTGTTCTGCTTCTGGCACTAGCCTGTGGAACATGTAGTTTGGAAAATGAGAATTCCTCTTTTATTTATATTCTTTGAATCATATCAAATCTTTTGGACTAAACCTTTCGATTTCTATTTTCTGAACTCTTGAGAATTTTGGGATTGACTCGAACACATCGTAGAATTTATCAGGCTCGCTTGCAAAATTCCCGCAGTTTAACTTGATTCATTATTTCTCTAGCAATGCCATATGAATCATAAATTCTGTTGGGTAGTATTGGAAAATTGAAGGGTTTTAATCGATAAATTTCAAAGCATGCTTGAAATTTTCAAGAGTATATGACCCACATGAAATAGGAAAAGTTGGCCAAATTGTCTTTTTGGCATCTTTCAGAAATTTAGTCAACCCATTACCTAGAGTCTGATAAGCAATTTCCTTAGACAATAATTTTTCTGGTATATATAAGGGTAGGACATGAGGGCGAGCATGACTTCCAAAAATTCGAATGTATGTGTAAAATTCTTCACCGAACCACCTTCCTATAGGCTTGAGACTTCTATTGGCTTCATGGGTGACTCTCGGGATTTTTCTTTCGAAAATGACTTGAAAAACTTGGAGCATTATATCATTACATATTTAAACATATGAGAATGGTATTTCGATTCCTACAAGAATTCTAACTATACAAAGATGGGGGTTTTGAATTTTCTGGTCTATTTCCATCCTAATGACGTAAATTCAATAGAAAAACAGACAACATCTAGGATAAAAGAACTCATATAAAAAGGAGTGACTGTACTGGATGAGAGATTACGATTTTTTCTATAGACAGTGATACATATAATCAAATTATCAGACAGAATATTAGCCCAATCAAGAATATATCCGTCAGAGGCTGCTTCTATCAGGGGTGTCCAATCTTCCTTGAAATTGGTTGTATTTGTAGACCCAAAAAGACGACACATCATTACAACAATTTGTGAGAAAGGGATTTTAAGAGAAACTAATGAGTACATACCCTTATCGTCGCTTTTATGGCGATCAGGATCATTTCTCCAATAATTTATTACATTTGCAGGATGTTCCTTCTCTCGTATGAATTATTGAACAAACTAGTTGTCTTATCTCTTCTGGGGCTCTGGAAATTTATACATATCCTTTAAATATGAAGGCTTGAGAGAACCAATGAATGTTCTACTTCTGGTAACAAACTGTCTATCTCAAATGTCCACATGATCCAACACCCATTTTACTAAGTCTGTGTATCGCATCATTTTAGGACAGGCACAAATTCTATGAAGAAAAGAGTTAGCTGCGTCAGACAATGAGTCTGAATCTGTGGATGCAAAATCGTCAGCTACAACTTTTTTGTTCAAAACTACTTGTGGATTTTCATTCTCAAATAACTGATAGATCCCTTCCTAGCTTGAGGAACCAATATCTGGGTTGCATGTTGTGTCTGAGATTAAAGGAGTCATCTCATTGTTTTCCTCTTGCTGAACAACTAACTAAGGTGGCGTGGCAGACTTCCTTCATGCTTTAAACAAACTTGACATCCTTTTATGCCTAAGTTTTTAGAATGACCCTGTCTAAAGAAAATCAGAGAGGGCAAGCTGAGATCACGTCAAATTATTTTAACGGTCATATCAATTTAACTCATGCATAATAGGAATCCTTGATATTGAATATGAAATAATTATAAATCGATTGAAACCTCGAGATCCTAAAACACCTGAATTATCATTAAATTGATAGCATGGGTTCGTGTGAGTTTGACAGTTGTTATCTTATCGGGATTTGTAGATTAGACTTTTCATGATTAGCGAATTTCGACATTTCAAAGCAATATGCGACATGAAAAAATGCGATATTACGATTTATTTTCTGTTTGATGACATAATGTGATATCGGTATATGTCAAACGACGTATTGTGATATCGGTATCTGTTACATGACGTATTTCACAGTTTCGCATATCGGTAATTCACAGTTTCGTATTTCAGCGA
This sequence comes from Pinus albicaulis, assembly GCA_034641835.2. Taxonomy (NCBI): domain Eukaryota; kingdom Viridiplantae; phylum Streptophyta; class Pinopsida; order Pinales; family Pinaceae; genus Pinus; species Pinus albicaulis. Next base: position 965,515,528 of record CM076579.1, read on the forward strand.
TTCAATGTTTCAACGATTTGTTATTTCGGCGATTTTCATTTTAGCGATTTAATTCTTGCTCTTGTACTTTTATCCTTTATGGGTTCCTTAGAGTGCTTTTTTATGTTTTTTTTAAGAAAAAAAAAACTTAATCTACTAGAATCCAATTTTAAGTTTTATTTATAATAAAATGAATTTAATCCTTTCCGGATGCGGATGGTTGTTAGGCCCGATGGGACAACTGGCCCCGGCCATATCCCAAGGCGCATGGCGTGTGGTGGCCACATGGCCCTCCACGGCGCCATTAAGTTCGCATTCAATCCACCTGACCGCGCAGTTAATTCTCTCCCGCGACGGCGCTTCAACCTCCCTGGTCTGCCTGGTAATTGCATTATGGATGCCAATTCAATTTTCGCAGAGCTCTCCGACTCCTCGCGCGGTTGTTTGGCTCCCCTGGGCAGTGCTTTCCCTGTGCACTGTGCTGAGCCCAGTGCTCGCACACATACAGGTCGGCGCTGCTCGCTCTATAGTTGCATTGAGACTATTCCAGGTGCGCATTTCTCTCACAGCGCCTTCTGCCCAGCGTTCATCATTCCTCAGCTTCCTTCTGGCTCGTTCGTTGCTCCGGCGCTTCTCCAGGTTCACGAGGTTCACGAGGTTGAAGCTGCCATGCCTAGACTCATACAGCGCATGACTTGCCGTCGAGGAGGCACTCACGGAGGCTCTGTATGTGATCGCCCCTCCTCCAGTAGGCAACTCACTAATTGTCCCTCTGGTTCTTCCCATGGCCATCCACCCACCTCCCCTCCTCATGAAGCTTCTCGTCACTTTTCCTCTTCTGTCCCTCAGCCCTCTGGTAGCCACTTCATTCGACAGACCACGCAGAGAGCGGAGCTGCATTTTGATAGTGCCTTTAATCGCCCCTCCATTACGGCTCGTATCACTATTACCCTGCGCGAGGATGCCACACTTCGCTCTCCTCCCTGGCATGATTCCACTCCTGCTTCTCTTGATCCCTATCCCGCCTTCGCCGACCCTCGGTCCACCTCTGCTGCAACGCCTCGTGCTGATACGAGCGAACCTCCCATCAGAGCAACGCCCTCCCTGGGCCTCTTCTCTATGCAGGTGAACGCGGATGTTGTTCAAGGCGCAGGAGCTCAACACGTGGATGTTGATGCTGAAGACCCTGGGGATGACTTCGGATGCCCAATTGAGGAGGAACAACCCTCTCCCGTCAACTCCAATTGACTCTGCTATGACATGGCGCAGTATGGTCTCTGAACTAGTTTACTTTGATAGAGTTACTAGTCTTTTGTTATCCACAGCAGCATACTGGTTTTTATTATCGATAGTGTTATCTTTCTATTGTTTTCTCTTAACAATTGTCATAACTATTCCACCGGTTTCCCTATACAAGGGCAGTGAGACTATCTTTTTAGAGCTGGTTTCCCTATATGGGCAGTTCATATTCGGGATTAAGCTTGACCTTCAAGCCCAGTTTCAGGCTATCGCAGCTGAACTGAGGAAGTTTTGTACTATAATGTTTACATAAATAGAATTAGCACAATTTAGAAAGAAAAAAAAATGAATTTAATCCTAAAATTTTAAAAGGGTTCCCATTGTTCTTTCTATACTATTTTACTTAGAAAAATGGGGGGTTGTTGTAATACTACAAAAATTGGCGATACACTGGATGAATCTAGAATCTCTGATAAATATTATACTTAAAAGAATTTATCTAGGAAATTTATAAGTGATTGAAAACCTTCTTAAATATTGGTAAATTTCAATCCAAATAGCTTGGCTTTACTTGAAAAATTTTCTTACTTTTTCAAACGAAATTTCTCTCTAAATGAATCAAATTGTAGTAAGTTGAAAGGATAAGTAAGAATTCCATCAAATTTTAGCTTATTTGATGAAATTATTAGTCACTAGTAGAGCCTCTACTTCCAGCAGGCATTCATAGCCTCGACAGGGTTACTATTTAACCAAAATGAACCAGTATCCCATTCATAACATAATAGACATTTCCAAAGGTAATGTAATTACTTTTATTTTTGGTCACTTTAAAATCATTATCGTGGTTTGGTAGCCAGAAGTGATAATGTCATTCACTGGTTATGGTAAATTTGAACAAGCTGACTTGTGATGAGATCCCTTGTCTCAGGTTTTTAGGCCATGAGCCACTATCCTGGTTTGGTAGTCAGTTTGATAATGTCAAGTTTACTAGTTTCTTATAAACATGATGAGTCGACTCGCAATGAGATCTCTCAAGTTTAATTTTTTTTTATATTTTTTAATTACACTTTGAAAAATATCTAATATGAATGAATGGGGAGGTTATCATTTTGCTCCTTATGAGCTTTTGGATGACCATTTAAGTAAAAAAAATGCTAATACTTCAATAAAATCCTATACTTTGTAAAAATAACTTTTCGAACTTGATTCATGTCAAAATAATTTTTCAATTTACATGGGTTAGAAGAATTCTTCTTTCTAATTGGCTATTTGAATGAAAATTTTCCAAAGAAATATAGATTTCAATTTGATGATTTATTTCCTAGTTTTTTATCTCTAAAGATTAACACTTTTATGTTCAAGAAAATGATGAAATGGTTCACTTTTTGTGTAAAATTACAAAAACTTGTTTTATTTTTTAATTAAAGTATGTACATATTCATACAAAAGAACTGCTTATTCTTTTAAGAAAATTATTTTTTCAGGATAAGTCCATTAACAGGAAGAGTTTCCTTCTTCCCTTGTAAATTTTGCAAAATAAAAGTTGAGGGACCTATTTTTTCGATTATTTGAAAAGGGCCAAGCTGGAGTTTTTGAAATTTTGTATGTTTTCCTTTGTCCTCATGCACTTTATCATTTTAGCCTTTTCTCTTTCTTCTTCCATTTTAATTGTTTGGCACATTCTTGATTGTAATGAAGAGAAAGTTTGTTTGTTAATTAATTGTACTAGGGCCGTTGATGGGATAACTATGTTTGAAGGTAAAACTTCTTCCTTCCCATATACCGGTCGAAAAGGAGAAGTTCCTATTGAAGATTTTTTAGTTATCCTATATGCCCATAATGCAAAAGTCAAAGCTTTGTGCCGATTTTTATGATTTTGAACAATGGTGTGTTTAATTATTCTAATAAGGTTTTTATTTGTGGATTATGCCAAATCGTTTCCCTGAGGATAATAATTTGCGAAATATTTCAATTTAAACCCTCTTTTCAAAGAAAATTCAATCATGGCATTTCCTAAAAAATAAGAGCCATTGTCAAATACTAAAGCATAAGGGACACCAAACCTTGTGATGATGAATTGATCAATGAACTCATTAATATTTTTAGAGTTGGTTTTCCTCACAGGTATTGCTTCTACCCACTTCGTAAAATAATCTATAGCGGTCAATACATATTTTTGATGTTTATAAGAATGAGGAACGATCTCACCTATTATGTCGAGTCCCCATTGCTCGAAATTTTGTTCCATATTGATTGTGTTATCTCTAAATTGGTATTGATGGGATGCTCCACTAGACAACTTATATTAACTCTTTCAAACCAACTTTTGACTGAGATTAGCCTCTTCAGCTTGAGAGGGCTCTCTAAACTTATCAAAGGATTTACTCAATTAGGTCTTACAATAGTTTTCTAACTCTATGAGTGTCTTAGTGTATGTGATTGCAAGTAAAAAATGGGGACGACTCAACTACCATTGGGCTCATGGAGTCAGTAAAATGAATTCAATGACAAACATTCCTACTTATGGAAACTGAGGCTTTTTCTGTTTCAATGATAGAAAAACATTAACACATGGGAATAATCAGTAACTCAAAGCTAAAATGAAGTCAGAGCATATATGACATGAATTCTAAGTAATTTAACATCAAGACTACTGGAAGCAAGATATAAAAGAAACACATAAACTCATTGAAACATATCAAGAATCTCAGGTGAAGCAAGAAATAGTCATTATCTGTATATTACTGAAATGAAGAAATTTACAATAGTAGTTGTGTCAAAAGTATTCTCCAACCCTATAAATAGACCCTTTTTTCTTACATAGGATCTGCCCAGTTGGCTAAATCATCAAACCATGAATTTGACACCTAATCATAACTAAAAACTATTTTTCTAGAATATAAAAAGACACCTATCCATTTAAGACTTACTCTCCTAATAGGACTCTACTTACATTTATTTACTCCACTTCTCTAATAGTGGGACAATTACATAAATAGAGATAGGATGCTCCAGTAGCATTTCTCCATGACCAAGACATGAATGTACCCCCAAGAATTTAGGAACAACTGTCCTATTTTCTAGAAAAGGATTATCATTATCTAGAACTTTGTCTTCATGCTGATTTGTATGAATGACACACATGCCAAGTAATGGATCTATGCTGGGATGGCCCATTCTCTGCTTGGATGCCTCCAGGTGGTTGGTCGGTCTTCCATATGTCTTTCAAACCTTCAAAAACTCTTTAAAAGTACATCATTGCAAAACAAAGAATCTTTAGGCAGTTTCATAGCGAAATTTCGTAGCGTGCCCATTTCTGCCCTTTACTCTTCTCTTGTGCCACCTCTACTAGTAAAAAAGTGTTTGTCAGGTCAAAATAGTTAAATACCATCGAAATCCCTCCTTGGACCTTCATAAAACTGATTTTAAAGATAAAAAAACACTCTTTAGAAATTTCATAGCAAATTTCGGCCCTCAAGCCTCGAGCTCGCTACGAAAATTCCTGATGTGGCTGAAACTGCAGATTTGGTTAATTTCCTTTAAAAATTCACCTTCCAAGCCAAAATTTGTGTCACCTGTAAGCTGTAAACTCTAAAAAAAAATTCTTTGGATCAACTTCTCATTCCTTGGGTGCTTCATCTTCATTAACAACAGGTTGCCCCTCAAGTTCATCTGCCAATATCATTTTCAATCCTATTTTCTTCATTTCATCTTGAGTCATGTCCATTTCATCTTCCAACTCGTTGACCTATCCTTTGAGTCTTTTCCTCTCAGACTGTAACCGCAAATTCCTTTTCCTTGTGATTTTTACCACCCTCCCCAAGGGAAGGCTTCCCTTCAGCATCTTTTTGGCCTTTGACAAAGTCTTGTCATACTTATCCAGCTGCTCCTTCATCTCTTTCTCAAAATCAACCATTATTTGTCTGCCCACCTTGGCTTCTTTTAATTCCAGCTTCACTACAACTACCTCTTCTCTGGCCTCTCTTAATTTTTCTTGAAAAAATTGTAATTTAGTCTTTTCTTCAACATGATTTTTCCCTTTTCTATGTACAAAGACTTCTTCGACTGCTGGGGATAAATCTATGATATTCTTTGGCTGCTTACCTTCATTGACCTTTTCTGCTCCTTTGCTTTCCATGGAATCCTTTGCAATCTGTGACCTAGACATTGGTTTTCTTAGCTGAAAAATGAAACCAGCATCCTCTCCTGCAAAATTTAACTTCTTGATAAACTGGTCTTTCTTCAATCTTCTTCTATCTCCTTCAATGTCTTCTTCCTGTACAATTGGTGATTCTTCAATATCTATTTCATGGAGGATGTCTTCCAGGTTTCCTTTGGAAAATATATGGCTCCTTGTTACCCTCTTGCTGCTTTGTTTGCTAATTCTCTATTTTTTCTTTGCAGGTGATGGTTGATGGATATTAGTTTCTTGCACAGGTTCAACTTCAATGTCCATTAGTTCTACAGGAGGTTGTCTTCCTTCTTCATCAATCTCTTCTATTACAACTGGAGATGGAGTAGTGTTTGGTTTTGAAACTTTAATTGGAGTCACTGCATATACTTCATATCCACTCATAAAAATAAAAGAGGCCCAATCTCTATTTAACCTTTTCAATTCCTCCACCACTAACAATTTAATCAGACCATGGTGAAATATTGATGTTTCACTACCCTCTACCTTGACGTGGACCTTATCTGACATCTTTCCCAAACTTCTGTATAAAAAAGGGTAGGTCAAGTGGTTGATTACCAAAAAAATGAAGGAGGAGTCTAAAATGATAAGAATAAACCATGTGGAATCTCCTTTCACAGGTGAAGTATTTTTGGACCACTAACAACAGTTTTTCTTTATTCTCTTTCATATAACCCCTGGGGATGCCATTTGTCTTGTCAGCTCCTCTGTGCTCCTGTTTGAGAAATTCTTCACAACTTTGCATTATGAATTTTGTGCCTTTGAACCATTCTTCACCACCTCTGAGTATTTATGTAGCCTAGGAAATGACATCTAGTGACACTGTGAGGTTCAAAACTCCAACTTTTGGAGTTGTCCCTGTAAATTTTGTTGCAAAGTCTTTGGATACCTGGACATGGAAACCCTATAGTTTTTGACAAAACTGTAGGCAACCTACCTTCCTGAAAACCTCCATAGCATTGGGATCCTCATTTAACAACTTCAAATTGATAGGTTCATACCTTATGCAATAACCACCCTTGTTTTATTTCCTCTTTGATGCCATTGAAATTTTATACTTCTCGCTGCCTCCTTGCTTATGACACCTGCAGACAGAAAACTAAACAATAACCTGCTTTGCGTGGTGACCCAGCTCTCGAACAGTGACACTGAGATGATTTACATGCAATAATTTGACGATGAATGGCAAATAGTAGCTTGGGGGCAAGGTTTAAAAAGGTAATTTGACAATTTAAGGGGAAAATATGACACATGTAACCATAAGAGGCAATGACTACAAAATATACGACCTTGCATGCTGGGGAATTATGATAACTAACTTGCATGACCTCACCTTTATCTTCATCTATCAAAATTTGACACCTCGCGCCGCTTAGTCAATCTCTACAGGAAAAAACCTGTAGGTTTTAACCCTGAACAGAAATTATCTACACACGAATCTTATAACAGAAAATAAACAATAGCGAGAGCATAAAACATAAAACAAATAAACACAGAGATTTTCCCCTGGATCCCAAATCGGGACGACCAGCTTGATTTTTCATTATTTTCCTTTTAGTGTTACAACACACATATATATACATGCCGAAGCATACATAAACCCCAATCCATAAACCTTGGATTAGAACATAACCGTAGTTCCCTTGACCGGATCTACAAAAAATACCAGGGGCCGAAAACCATCGTACCCCAATACCATGTGCAAAACCATGCACAAAACCATGGACGCGGACTACCCACCGGAAATTAAGGACCAAAAATAATATAACACATACCCAAAAAAACCCAGTTTCATAGTGAAAACAATTTAACTGGTGACAGATTCCCTACGAAACTGTCAAGCAATTTCATAGTGAAATCTGTTGATTTTCCATATAATTCGCTATAAAACTGTGTAAAACACAAAAGTGGAATATATTTCTGATTTAAAAGCGTGGGAATGGAAACTAAATAATATGATGTAGACTTGACTAATATGACAAGGCTCGAGGTGGGTTTAGTCTTAAGGTAGACATCACCATATGCAATTTTTTTAAAAATTTCATGAAAATGACTATGAGACAACATGAACCTAGGTGAATGACATGTAGAACCCTATCAATGAAAGTGCTAGGACTAATGAGTGATAAAAATGGCTCCACTGGGGATGGTGTGCCCCTGTGGTACAACAAAGAACATGTAGTTCGAGTGCCATCTTTATTGAAAACAAAACTTCTAAAACTCACAAAGCCTTCTTAAAGCTCTTATGGCCTTCTCCTCGGGCTCAAGATTGATGGTTAGCCTACCTTTATTAGAAAAACATCATAACAGAAAATGAAATATATACAATGGACTGAATATTCAGTAAAAATTTAGGAGTAGTGTTTCAGAAACCTGCCAATGACAGGTCCTCCTGCACACATTGTTGGAAATACTGAGAGGGGGGGGGTGAATCAATATTCCTTTCAATTAGAGCATTAGTTAATCTTCAATTATTATCAGTGTTTGTACAATGATAGCAGTAAACAAGAGGAACAAAAATGCACACATTTTTTAAGGTGGAAACCCACTCTGGGACAAAAACCACCTAATGCTTTTCTAATAATTCTTTAATATTCAACTCCAATTGAAAATAAAGCTCCAACTTCCTAGAATCTATAAAAGCATTCTTCTGCAGCTCCCATTGGATTGATGCTCCAACGCCAGAGATTCTTCAGTAGTCAATTGAACAGATGCCCCAACACCCAATGAGCTACAACTCACCCTAGCATCACCCTACCACCCTATAGAAGAATAAAAGAAGAATGGACTCCCGTACCAGGGAAAATGGTCCACTTTACAATGATATAGAATGATGTAGAAGAAGAAGATATACTAGACCATAACCCCAACTTTGACACAACCACCTAATGATGATCCTAGACCTCCCAACACTGCCTCTTCAACCCTTGGCAGATAGATACCAGTACAATTTGTACAATAATGTATTTACAATGACTAAGTACAATGATACCTTTACAATGATTATATGCAGTGCTGCCCACTTGAAGACTTCATATGATGAACTTATTGTTGTTGTTATGCACCTTGGTTGCTGCTCTTGTCATGCTACCCTCTGCTGCACCTTGCTTTGCTTTGCTACCATAGACAGTCTGGTCCTTTGCAACCCTTGACAACACGTGATCTAGCTTTTTCTTTCCTTCTAGGAGCTCGATATTGAATCTGGTGTATCTCTGTTATTTCAGATCCTCAATATATTATTTTCAGTCTTATAGTAGTCATTTGCGTCATCTTTCCAATGCCACAGGTCTGACCCAATTTGGATTCTTCAAGAGAGAGTTATACCCAATCTCTCACAATGCCTTAATTATGGATTGTTTCAACAGAGCGCACTTGTACGGCGTGCCACATGTCACTGTTTCTTCATTTGGCTCTAAAATTGATATAGAGAAAATTAAAGACTATGCATTATTTTCCACTTTTACGGAATTCCAATCCGATACTCAGAGAGAGAGTTATGACGAATTTACCAAGGTCACTTCTTTGAGATGAATTTCAGGAGCCTACAAAAACCCTGACTTCCACAGATCATATCTCAAAAAATATTGCGCACCTTGACTTGAAATTTTTACAACAGCTTCCTCAGGATTTCAGCTTCATCTCATAAAAATTTCAGCTTTTGGACCTTTTTAGAAAAAAAATTAGAGTGAAAATTCCACGATGACCTGTTTCAGATGGCAAAAACCCTTGCATAAGGAGGAAATGAGGATCACAATTTATATAAATGCTTAGGTTGAGAGGGGCTTCAACAAGTGAACGTGGGAGGGATTTTAGGAGCTTAAAAAATATTAATTATGAATTTTCAATGACCCATGCCCCAACCCCATGGGTTTTTAGCCCACTAACTGGGGGTACAAACTTCAAACATGAATATCTCTCAAACCGTGAAGAATTACATGGCGTTCCATATATCAACGGAAACATCTCTTTACAAGTAGAAACTATCAAAGCATTATTCACCTGCACATATTAATTTTGTAGGTCAAAATTCCCATGAAATATTGTTACCTCTTGCAAAGTGGATGGAAGGAGATATCAATGACAACCGCCGATCAAAATCTCCCCTTCGCATTGATGGCAACACAAGTACTTCGCGATCATGAGCACCTCTTCCTACAACATTATCTTCCCTTTGACATCAATGGCAAAAGTGTAACTCCTCCCCGAAACATAAACGCATCCTGCAAACTCCGTACATTACCTAAATTTTATTAATACAAACCGTCCTGAAGACCTGTAATCTACTTCCACTTCCCCTTTATATTCTGAAAAAGGAAAATCTAATGAGAAATTGGGAGAATCCAAAGATTCTGGCGAAGATATTCCACTGCTAGAGAATATTTAATATGTGATTCTTTTATAGCTACTTGGAATATTTTACTGCCCAAATTTTACAACATCCCTCGTCTATTAGTCATAGAAGACTACCAATCATAGATCTGTATAACCTTTGATCCACATCCTTAGATGAGTCGTCTATGCTCAATTTGCAACCTGTTACCATTGGAGTAAGGATGGGTTTGCAATCTTCCATTTTAAATTTCTTGAGCATTTCCTTGATGTACTTGGCTTGACATATAAATATTCCTTTCTCTTGCTGAGATATTTAAAGCCCTAAGAAGTATGTCAGCTCACCAAGTAAAGACATCTCGAAATCACTTTGCACCTTTGTAGCAAACTTCTTACTTAGTCGATCATCATTGCTACCAATTATTGTATCATCCTCTTTAGCTATTAGACATGCTTTAGTTGCTTCATCCAGAACATATATGTCATTTGGAGCTTGAATTGCTGTAGCCACAATTTCACCATACACGCCTTTCTTGATTTCACATTTCGTGGAGTTGAATAGTATTGTGTGTCCTTGATCACACATTTGTCCAACACTGAGCAGATTGCGATTCATGTTTTCAACCAATAGAACATTCTTAGCTAGAGCATCTTTGCTTTTGAGAGTGACAGTACCTTATCCTATAACATTTGAAGATCCATCATTTCCAAAGGACATGGTTCCATCCTTCTTCTCTTTCAGAGATACAAATTTATTTATATCTCCAGTCATATGCGTTGAGCAACCGCTATCAACATACCACACATCTTTGTTCTTTTGAACCTTGAAAGCGAGAGCACAATTATCATTCTTCTTCTTCTTCCATGTTCGTTCGTTTTGTGGCTTTGAAGATTCTTCTGGAGGATTTTCAAGTCTGCAATCTTTGGCTATGTGTCCAAAGTTTCGACATTTGTAACATTCAATATTATTTCTTAAATGTTCAAATCTATTGATGTTTCGCTGAGCCCTAGGAGGTTCATATTTGACAGATCTCTTGGAATTGTATTCGTTCCTAGGGTAGTGTGACATTATACAGCTTTATGACCAAATTTTCCACATGAATAACAGTAGCCATAAAAAATATGTTGGTACCTGGATGGAAATTTTCATCGAGGAATTGTCTTCCAAGGCTGTTCTTGCGAATATTGTCCAATGAAGTCTACATGCATGTTAGATCTCATAGGTTCATTGTATTTTGTTGTAGAAGGTCCTGCTTCTTCTTCTTTGTAACTGATGCCAATTTTTTCGTTGTAAGATCGTTGATTATTGATGAGTTCTTCCAATGCCCTTGAGCTGTTGGCATAGTTTTGGATAGTTTTTCCTTTCTTCACTTCCTCATGCAGCGAGACTACTTCGACTTCTAATTCTTCCCTTTCTTGGTTTCTTTCTTCAAAATTCTTTCGAAGTGACTCTTCAATGCATTTGTGTTCTTCAACTTCAATTTTGAGACCTTGAACTTGTTCTTCAAGAATTTTGGAACGGATCTTCTCCGCCTTGAGATCTTTTATAAGCTTGATTGCTTCCTCATAAAATTATTCTATGGTCCATCCTCCTTCTTCATTTTTTGATACCTCTTGTTTATTGTGCTTGGCCATAAACAATACTCTCTCATTGGCTTCTTCTTCACTGTCATTGTCTTCATCGGATGATGAGCTGTCTTCTTTAGAGAGAAAGTTCCTTTTGGATCCTTGCTTGTTGAATTTATTAAAGCTTTTCTTTCCTTTTGAGTTGCCATTACCTCTGTTTGGACATTTTGCTGCAAAATGTCCAACCTCATTACAGTCGAAACATATCAATGTCCAACCTCATTACAGTTGAAACATATCAATGGAAGTTTACCTTTCAATTGTCCCTTACCAATTTTAGTTTTCTTGTGAAGTAAGCATATCCTTCATCTGAAAGACCTTCTCCATCATCTCCCTTTTCTTCACACTTGCAGGTGCATGTTATTTCAATTGAAGTTTGGTTGTCCTTATTGGTTTACTTAGATGCAACGAACACAGTTTCTAGATTTGAAGTACCCTTTTCTTCATCAAGTCTCATTTCATATGATATGAGAACTCCATGTAATTCTTCCTTGCTGAGTTTTTCCAGATTTGCACTATATTCTAAGACAGATACCTTTGGGTTGAATCTCCCTGGTAATGTTCTAAGAATCTTCTGTATAATAGTCTTCTCGTCAACTGGCTCTCCCAATCCTTCTAGAGTATTGGTTATTTCATCAACGTATTGGAAGTATGCAGCAATGTTGCAATCTTCTTACATTCTGAGTTGCTCAAATTTTTCTCTATAGATTTGAAGCTTTGCTTCTTTGAAATTTGAGTCACCTGCATATATATTCTCAAGCTTGTCTCATACATTTTTGGTAGTTTTACAACCCACCACCTTATGATAATCTGATTCAATAAGTCCACTGATAATAATATTCTTTTCTTTTTCATCATTTACCAAATTCTTCTTACCTTGTTCATTCGTAGTTTATGCAAATCCATTTTTAACAGTGTCCCATACTTCGTAACCTTGTGCCAAGAGATATACCTCCATTCTTCCTTTCCAGAGTGAATAATTATTTTCATTGAATAGAGGTACACCATTCTTGGTATGCTCCATGAACTCCTTCCAGCTGTTAAACTGCTATTGAAGGAACCAAGCTCTGAAACCAATTGTTGGAAATACTGAGAGGGGGGGGGGGGAGGAGGGGTGAATCAATATTCCTTTCAATTAGAGAATTAGTTAATCTTCAATTATTATCAGTGTTTTTACAATGATAGTAGAAAACAAGAGGAACATAAATGCACATAGTTTTTAAGGTGGAAACCCACTCCGGGACAGAAACCACCTAATGCTTTTCTAATAATTCTTTAATATTCAACTCCAATTGAAAATAAAGCTCTAAATTCCTAAAATCTAGAAAAGCATTCTTCTCCAGCTCCCACTGGATGGACGCTCCAACACCCGAGATTCTTTAGTAGTCAACTGAATGGATGCCCCAACACCCAATGAGCTACAATTCACCCTAGCACTACCCTACCACCCTGTAGAAGAATAAAATAAGAATGGAATCCCGTACCAGGGAAAGTGGTCCACTTTAAAATGATATAGAATGATGCAGAAGAATAATGTTGGGAAAAATACTGAGAGGGGGGGGGGGGGGTGAATCAATATTTAGGGCATATTCAAAACTTTTACTTTTTCTTGCTTCTAAAACCCATACGCTACTTTCCTGAAACAGACTCGCGTATATACGCGGATACCCTTTATGAAACTCGCGTATACACAGATATCTAATTGGGTCATTAGGTCTTCTCTTAAATCATTCCATCATTCATTCATCAGATGTTTAATAAACAGTAAACATATGCAGTAAGAACAGAGTAAAGCATCACACATGAACACCAGGATTTTTAAGTGGAAACCCAAGTCGGGAGAAAACCACCGCTGCAGTTGCTCAGCCTTCAATATTTTATTATAGAGAAAACATCTTACAACATATGTGCTGGTACAGACTCTACCAGCACGTAGGCACCCACCTGCGCTCGTTTACCATCCTCTCCTGGAAGGGAGCTCCAACCCCCTGACTCGTTTACCAGTCTCTCCTGGAAGGGAGCTACGACCCCCCGATCTCGTTTACCAGCCTCACCTGGAAGGGAGCTACGACCCCCTGACTGAAGGCTACAACCCTCAGCACCCCTTTGGACCACGTTTCATCAATTTTCACACTGGATCCAACAAATTCAATAGAACAACATTTGCAAGCCATGTTTCATCATATTTTCAGACTGGACCCTTTCCATACTTTTAAGCACAAACATACATCACCAACAGATATTTATCAATCCAGACAACACAGATCAGATAGCAGTAATTCAGCAGAACAGATTTGATGTTTCATACCCCATGCTTCAGCAAACCCTAGTTTGCATACGCGCTTTCGCTTCACTGATGTCGCGTATATACGCGCTTTCGTCCACACAAACCAGCGTATACCTCTGTATATATTTCATTGCGCATACGCGCTTTCTCTTCAGCGAAGCTGCGTATATACGCGCTTCCTCTGCGGCGAAGTAGCGTATAGATATTCAATCATTATAGAGCAGCATACTTCTTCAGATCAGATATTCAGTTCAGATTTACCCTTTTACTTCAGACAGATGTTCGCCTCATTTCAGATCTAAGCCTTCCATGAGCAGATCTAACAGATACAAGTACATTTCAGATCTAGATCCCCTTCTTTATCATTGGTGCATCATACATTCAGATTTATTATTCAAGAGTAACCCTTTCCATTCAGATCTACTTCAGAGAGAAGTATTCATTCAAGCTCAGACATCTTTCACCCACACTCCTCACATTTGCATAATGAATTTCATCTCTTTATATAGGTTTATCCTTTTTCAATACCATGAGCCCCTTTTTCAATACCATGAGCCAAAACCACATTACATCCTGGACGGGGTCAATTAGGCGAAACATTACCCAATACAATGGGTCAATACCATGGTGGTTACCCCTGGTTTTGCACTTTTTGAGCGCTTTTTCCCATATGCGACTTGGAACGTTGTTTCCCGCGTGCATACGCGACTTTCCTTAGACAGATCCGCGTATGCATAGAGACATACTCTTTTCATCATACTTTGAGCACATTCTGAATTCCTTTCTTCATTGCCTTCTGTACACACTGTAGATACACCATATTTTCTTCATCAAGAACATATTCTCTCAAGCACAACTTCATCAAGTAAGTTGTCATCATCTTCATCAAGTGGGTTGCCTTTCAAAGACAACACTCAGCATCATATTGTCAACAAACATCATATCACATCAGATTTACATCATTTACCAAGTCCATCAAGTCAAGAATAACTTCATCAGGTGGTTTTCCATCAAGGACAACACATGTCAATAGTCGCATGTCTTTATCTTCATTTAGTGGGTTGCCATCAAGGACAACACTCTGCATCATATTTCCAACAATCTCCCCCTTTGGACTTGATGGCAACCACGATGGTGTTTGGTTACCACAACAGATAGGTACCATGTCACTATCCCAAATATGTCACTCTCCCAAATATTTGACATCATTATCTTCTCTTCATTCAAACACCATGTCATTCTCCCCTTTTGACATCAAGGGCAAAGGGCGGATCAAAAACCAACACTCTCCCCCTTTTCTCCTCATGTGGAAGAAACATTCTGCAGATCTGATATGTGCTGAAGTGGCCAACCTCCCCCTGAGTTCATGCTGAATCTTCAAACATATTTGTCAATGAAGTACATGACTCTATGAACTTCCTATCACTAAAGACTCATACTTACATCAAATATCCAACCAAGTGGATTTACATATGAGACTCAAGTACCCAACCAAGTGGGTTTACACATTTCAACTCAGCTACCCAACCAAGTGGGTTTACAAAATTTGACTCAGCTACCCAACCAAGTGGGTTTACAAATTTGACAAGTCCTTACATGACTGAATATTACAATTTTACATCATGGGTCTCCACATGACCTTTTCATCAAAAATACAAATATGACTTTTCATAACCAATACCAAGAAGACCTCAAGAGAGATCATATAACAGAACCAACATAATGCATTATACTCAGCAAAGCTAATGCTCCCCCTGAATCTGTGCATCCATGCATCCTTTTCATATGACTAAGGCTCCCCCTTAGTTTGTGCATCCTGAACACTTTCACCAAAAAATCATCAAAACATCTTCATAAAATCATTAGAAATGGAATTATGAGAACTGGAACACCACCAGAGATACCAAACAGTATCAGAGATATCAAACAGCACTGCAGCTTTGCTGAAGAGAGCTGAATCCAACCAAAAATTTGTCAGCAATCAGACATACGCGGTTTTCTGTGCATGAACTAGCGTATATACGCGACTGTGTTTTATAAAAGCCGTGTATCCAATACCATCTTCTATATTTTAACCAGATCTGATCCTCTGTGAGAAAAAGACAGTGTTCAGCTTCTTTCTGGGATATTTGAATGCTTCCCTGGACTACAGATAGATAGAACAGTGTAGTTGTGTCTTCAAGCGTCATCCAATGGTTGTAGCATAGGCACATTAGTAACCAAGCCTTCAGATTCTTTGCAACATCAATACAATCTTTCCAAGAAAGATTATCATACCAGAACAACAACTTCACATAAGTGTCAAGCAATCATTCATGTGGTCCACCACCATCCTACATCACCATGACCTTTAAGATTTAACATGAAGTAACATATGTAGGAAAAGATCTCAGCCATAGTAAAAAACTATGCATGAACTATTCTTATCTCTGAATCATAAGACTTCCAATTTTATCCAATAGATAAACTTCAGCAAGCAGTGAACACAGCTCATTCAACGTCTCATCATCATAAACCATGTACCAAGCCATCATCATTTGAGCATGAGTATCACAATAACCAAAGAATAAGCAGTCATATTGCCAACAATGCAGTCATTAGTATTCAACCTGCTGCTCCCCCTAAACCAGTGCTCTTCCTTAACTTGTGCAATCTGAAACACCTTCAATCAGCAAGTCATCATCAACAATCTTTGCATGATCTGTCCTTGTCTCTGAATTATAAGACTTTCATCTCAGCAACGAATACTCTTCATTTAACAAGCATACAGGACTCATCCATAAACTTCAACATAAGACATCAAGTATCATATCATTATCATTTAGAACTGAGAAATTAAGCTGATACAGAGTCAAAACTACAGTTATTATCAGTCAGATTGATGCTCCCCCTAAACCTCTGCTCCTGATCTTCAGTTGTCATCCAAATTCTCTTATCCTCAATGCATACGCGACTGTGTCTGCTGGAACTTGCGTGTATACGCGACTTTTGTTCATAGAACCCGCGTATGGAAAGTGAAGCATAGAAATTTTTCACATTCCTTCATCTCCCCCTGAATTTGTCCTTCCTGTACCTGTCTTCTTCATATCAGATGCACTGTCAGAAATGCATATAACTAGAATAATCAATTCAACCATGAGAGACATCATACATTGCTCCCCCTGTGACGATACATTACTAAATCTCATAATGTATCCCACATCATTCCTGCAGTCAATCAGAGAAGTAAGCTTCAGAAGCGGATGACTGCAGTAGGGTCAGAATTCCCTACGTTTCTGATCGGTCCTCCATCTTTTTCCAGATTTGTTCGATCTTTCTATTTGTGTGCTAGAAGTTGTCCAATTTCTCATATCTGTTCAACCTGCATTTTTTTTCTACATGTCCATACTTGTTACAAGAATAACATCTCATATGTCCAGAAAAATAAGCATAAGAATCATAATGAGTATTTCTAATCTTCCTCCTTTTACAATCAGCTGCTTTATGTCCATACTTGTTACATGAGAAACAATATCCCTTGAAGCTACCAGAGTACCTGTTTGTTTGTGGCTGAATTGTCCTGCTTCTGCAATTTGCTGCAACATGCCCATAGTTATGACATTTAAAACATTCAACATTCTTGAATGAATTCCTTTGAGAATTCATGATTGTTGGTTGATCTTTTGACTCTTTCAACACTTCAGATTTTGCATTGATGTCCTTTGATTCTTTAGCACCTCCTTGTGAGCTAGATTCTCCTTTAATAGTTTCATGGAAACCAAGACCAAGTTTGATAGCAGGAGACCTTTGATTACTTAGAATATTGTCCAAAATATTAGTACTATCATGAAACCTCAAAAGTTTTACCTTTTCTTCTAATTTACCTTTGAGAATGTTTACCTCAACCTCCAAGGCTTGACATTTCTTTGTCATGCTTTCTTCTTTCCTTCTTCCATCTTCTACTTGATCCTTTAGATTTAGAATCTCTTCTTTCAACCAATTTTCGTTTTCTTCACATGTTTGTTGCAGCTCTTCATTCTTCCTTTTTGATTTTTCCAGATCTTCTTTGAGAGAGATAATTTCTGCTTCAAGGCCTTCCTTTTCAAATGTTTGTAGAGGTTCCTCAATCTTCTTACTTGATGCTTCAAGATCTGTTTGTAGAGAGATGATTGCAGCTTCAAGTCCTTCATTCTTCTTGCTTGATTTTTCGAGATCTGCATTTAGATCGTTGATTTTTGCTTCTAGTTCTTTAATTCGATTGGATGCATAAGTATGAAACCTTTGATACTTGTCCACCTGTCCATTCAGCATTTCTATTTTTTTTTCCATTTGAGAGATCATCTCTTTGTTGATAGATTCTTGCGTCTTAGATGAACTTTGTAGTTCTTCAACTTTAACCTTGAGAGCTTCTTCTAGATCCACAACTTTACTTTCATTGTCTTCACCATTGTTTGCACAACTAAGATCATTCAAGGGATGACCCCAATCACTATCTGATTCATCTTCTTCAATTTCTGCTAACCATGTTTTCTGAGAGATCTCCTTGTTTCGAGTAGGCTTCTTCTTTTTCTTCTTTGCCATGAGCACTTTCAGATCATGGTCAGAATCTTCTTCTTCTTCACTGGACACTTCATCATCATCTTCTTTTGCATAATAACTCTTTCTCTTTTCAAATTGTTTCCCTTTACCATGTTTTTCTCTATTAGGACATTTAGCAACATAGTGACCAACTTTTCCACACTCAAAACATTTGAAGGGAAGCTCACCTTTGAATCTTCTAGTACCTAGTTGGAGCTTTCTCACGAAATTCGCTTCTTCTTCATCGGATATATAGCTGGATTCTTTGACAACTTCCTTTTTTTTTCCTCTTGTAGATGCCTTAAAAGTAGCTTCTCTTATTTGAGAAGGACCTCCTTGTCTCATTTCAAAAGCAGTCAGAGTACCATGTAATTGAACAATAGTAAGAGTTTGCAGATCTTGCCTTTCTTCAATAGCTGAAACTTTAGAGTCAAATTTTGAAGTCAAGGATCTTAAGACTTTTTCCACCAGAGTAGTATCGGTTATGGTTTCACCCAAATTTCTCATCAGATTTACAATATCATCTAGACGAAGAAAGAAACTGGCAACACTTTCATCACTATGCATCTTCAAATTTTCATATTCAATTCTAAGAGTTTGGAGTTTTGCACTTTTTACCTTTGTGTCTCCTTCGTAGCTTAGAATGATTTTGTCCCATATTTCTTTTGCTGAATGTAGCTGCATCACTTTAGAAAATTCTGATTCAGACATGCTTCCTAACAAGACATTCACTGCTTTGGCATTGATTTCATACTTCTTCCTTTCTGCTGCATCGGTAGGAATACTTGTTGGGTATTGATAACCTTCTTCCACGATTGCCCATACATCTGCACCAAGACTTTGCAGATATGCTTTTGTTCGTACCTTCCAGAATATCAAATTGCTTCCATTGAATAGAGGTGGCTTTATAGACATTACTCCTTCTTGACTTCCCATTGCGACGGATCTCCTTCAAGCGATCAAGCTTCTGCAGAAGGACCTGCTCTGATACCAATTGTTGGGAAAAATACTGAGAGGGGGGGGTGAATCAGTATTTAGGGCATATTCAAAACTTTTACTTTTTCTTGCTTCTAAAACCCATACGCTACTTTCCTGAAACAGACTCGCGTATATACGCGGATACCCTTTATGAAACTCGCGTATACACAGATATCTAATTGGGTCATTAGGTCTTCTCTTAAATCATTCCATCATTCATTCATCAGATGTTTAATAAACAGTAAACATATGCAGTAAGAACAGAGTAAAGCATCACACATGAACACCAGGATTTTTAAGTGGAAACCCAAGTCGGGAGAAAACCACCGCTGCAGTTGCTCAGCCTTCAATATTTTATTATAGAGAAAACATCTTACAACATATGTGCTGGCGCAGACTTGACCAGCACGCAGGCATCCACCTGCGCTCGTTTACCAGCCTCTCCTGGAAGGGAGCTCCAACCCCCTGACTCGTTTACCAGCCTCTCCTGGAAGGGAGCTACGACCCCCCGATCTCGTTTACCAGCCTCACCTGGAAGGGAGCTACGACCCCCTGACTGAAGGCTACAACCCTCAGCACCCCTTTGGACCACGTTTCATCAATTTTCACACTGGATCCAACAACTTCAATAGAACAACATTTGCAGGCCATGTTTCATCATATTTTTAGACTGGACCCTTTCCATACTTTTAAGCACAAACATACATCACCACAGATATTTATCAATCCAGACAACATAGATCAGATAGCAGTAATTCAGCAGAACAGATCAGATGTTTCATACCCCATGCTTCAGCAAACCCTAGTTTTCATACGCGCTTTCGCTTCACTGATGTCGCGTATATACGCGCTTTCGTCCACACAAACCAGCGTATACCTCTGTATATATTTCATTGCGCATACGCGCTTTCTCTTCAGCGAAGCCGCGTATATACGCGCTTCCTCTGCGGTGAATTAGCGTATAGATCTTCAATCATTATAGAGCAGCATACTTCTTCAGATCAGATATTCAGTTCAGATTTACCCTTTTACTTCATACAGATGTTCACCTCATTTCAGATCTAAGCCTTCCATGAGCAGATCTAACAGATACAAGTACATTTCAGATCTAGATCCCCTTCTTTATCATTGGTGCATCATACATTCAGATTTATTATTCAAGAGTAACCCTTTCCATTTAGATCTACTTCAGAGAGAAGTATTCATTCAAGCTCAGACATCTTTCACCCACACTCCTCACATTTGCATAATGAATTTCATCTCTTTATATAGGTTTATCCTTTTTCAATACCATAAGCCCCTTTTTCAATACCATGAGCCAAAACCAAATTACATCCTGGACGGGGTCAATTAGGTGAAACATTACCCAATACAATGGGTCAATACCATGGTGGTTACCCCTGGTTTTGCACTTTTTAAGCACTTTTTCCCATACGCGACTTGGAACGTTGTTTCCCGCGTGCATATGCGACTTTCCTTAGACAGATCCGCGTATGCATAGAGACATACTCTTTTCATCATACTTTGAGCACATTCTGAATTCCTTTCTTCATTGCCTTCTGTACACACTGTAGATACATCATATTTTCTTCATCAAGAACATATTCTCTCAAGCACAACTTCATCAAGTAAGTTGTCATCATCTTCATCAAGTGGGTTGCCTTTCAAAGACAACACTCAGCATCATATTGTCAACAAACATCATATCACATCAGATTTACATCATTTACCAAGTCCATCAAGTCAAGAATAACTTCATCAGGTGGTTTTCCATCAAGGACAACACATGTCAATAGTCGCATGTCTTTATCTTCATTCAATGGGTTGCCATCAAGGACAACACTCTGCATCATATTTCCAACAAATAACATAACCCCAAATTTGACACAACCACCTAATGATGATCCTAGACCTCCCAACACTACCTCTTCAACCCTTGGCATATAGACACTAGTACAATTTGTACAATAATGTATTTACAATGACTAAGTACAATGATACCTTTACAATGATTGTATGCAGTGCTGCCCACTTGAAGACTTCATATGATGAAATTATTGTTGTTGTTATGCACCTTTGTTTCTGCTCTTGTCATGCTACCCTCTTCTGCACCTTTCTTTGCTTTGCTGCCATAGAAAGTCTGGTCCTTTGCAACCCTTGACAACACATGATCTAGCTTTTTCTTGCCTTCTAGGAGATTGATATTGAATCTGGTGTATCTCTGTTATTTCAGATCCTCAATATATAATTTTTAGTCCTGTAGTATTCCTTTGAGTCGTATTTCCAATGCCACAGGTTTTACCCAATTTGGATTCTTCAAGAGTGAGTTATACCCAATCTCTCACAATGCCCTAATTATGGATTTTTTCAGCAGAGCACACTTGTACGGTGTGCCACATGTCATTGTTTCTTCATTTGGCTCTAAAATTGATGGAGAGAAAATTTCAGACTGTGCACTATCTACCACTTTTTACAAAATTCCAATCTGATACTCAGAGAGAGAGTTATGACAAATTTACCAAGGTCACTTCTTTGAGATGAATTTCAGGAGCCTGCAAAAACCCTGACTTCCACAAATCATATCTCCAAAAATATTGTGCACCTTGATATAAAATGTTTACAAACAATTCCTTAGGATTTTGGCTTCACCTCATCAAAATTTCAGCTTCTTAACCTTCGTAGAAAAAAAGTTAGAGTGAAAATTCCACGATGACCTGTTTCAGATGGCGAAAACCCTTGCATAAGGAGGAAATGAGGATCACAATTTATATAAATGCTTAGGTTGAGAGGGGCTTAAACAAGTGAACGTGGGATGGATTTTAGGAGCTTAAAAAATATTAATTATGACTTTTCAATGACCCATGCCCCAACCCCATGGGGTTTTAGCCCACTAACTGGGGGTACAAACTTCAAACTTGAATATCTCTCAAACCGTGAAGAATTACATGGCGTGCCATATATCAACGGAAAAAAATCGACAAGTAGAAACCATCAAAAGCATTATTGACTCAGAATATATTAATTTGCTAGGTCAAAATTCCCGTGCAATATTGGGTTAGACCCTGGTGCTGCTTGGGTTGACATCAATGACAACCGTTGATCAACACACAACTAACCATCCATTTCCTGAAGCAGATAAGTATTGTTTCCATGATATGAAGCTACCACAAATGGTCCCTTACAGATGTTTTCAAGCTTTCCATGCTTCCCCTTTTCCTCAATTCTGGCTTCCCATTTCAAAACTACATCTTGAAGCTGGAAATTTTCCTTTTTAACTTTTATGTCAAATGTTTTCTTCACTCTATTTTGTGATTGCTAATATTTGTTGTATACCTCTTCTCTTTTTTCTTGGAGAGATATGAGCTGGTTTATCATTCTCTGAATAACATTTGGCTCCTCTTCAAGTCCTTGCAGCAGCTTCATTACCAGAACTCCCAAAGAAGTGGGAAAAATAGCTTCAGCTCCATACACTAATTCATCAGGGGATGTACCAATGGATCACTTGTACAGACCCTATCAGCCCAAAGAACATATTTCAATTTCAAATGCCATGACCTCTTGTTTTCTTGCAGCACCTTTTTTATAATCCTCACAATACTTTTATTAGATGAATTTGCAAGGCCATTACCCTGGGGTAATAGGTTGTTGAATGTCCAAGTGTTATATGATACTAATTACAAAAGCTAATTAATTTTTTGGATTTAAAATCTTGTGCATTGTCAGTAATAATATTCATAGGACAACCAAACCTGGATAAAATATTTTTTTCCAAGAACTGAATTATGACTGAATCATTGGTCTTCCTTGTTGGGATTACTTCGATCCATTTAGTGAAATAATATTTGGTTGTTAAAATCCAACGATGCTGCCCTGAATATGTTGGGTGTATTTCACCAAGGAAATCCAACCCCCATTGTTGGAAATGTGCCTCAACATATATTGGCATCAAAGGTAAAGGAATACATTTTTCTTACCATAAAAAATTTGGCATTCATGGCATGCAACAATCTTTCTGAAAACATCCTTGAACATGGTAGACCAATAGTAGCTTTCTCTAAGTATTTTGGTGGTTGTGGCTTTCCATTAATGGTGTCCTTTTCTATCTCCCTTATGAAACTTTTCAATGACCTTTTCAACTTCCTCTTCCAACAAAAAATTCAAAAGGATCCCACCAGTATCTTTCCAATACAAATTCTTATTCACAATGAATTACCTTAATGACTTCAGCTTTACAAACCTTGCTTTGGATTTGGTTAACTATGGAGGAGCTTTGTGATGATGTAAGACAAAGATTATATCTCTATACCTTCAGATAAGATGAATTTCTCTTCAATAGGTACCAACGCCTCTTCCTCTTCTTCTGACAGCTCTGAAATTTCTGCAATGAAGTTCATGTCAAGACCTTCAAAGTTGGATTGTGCCATTAGTTTTGCTAACCCTTGTCCTTTCACCAAATTTTTAGGCTTGATTTCTATGTCATACTTCAGCAAAGTAGCTATCCATTTCCCTCTTTTTCCATCAGAATCAACTTGTGTTAAAATATCTTTAACCATAGTGTTAGGTACAAATGCAATGAAATGAGAGTGTAAAATATAAATTATGAAGTCTTAAAGAGTTTTGACCAAAGCATATGATGATTTTTCCAAAATATTATACTTCAACTTAGAGTTGGCAAGATTTCTGCTAAAAAATGAAATAGGTTGTTTAGTACCTTGTTGTCCTTTCTGCAATAAAACTCTAGCAATGGTATTTTCAGAGGCAAATGTGAAAACCAGAAATTCACCTAAGAAATTTGGAATAATAAGCGTTGGGGCTTGAGTGAGGGATTTATTTATTTCTTCAAATGCTTTCTTAGCTTCAACAGTCCACTTAATATCAGCTCCCTTCTTTAAAATCTTGGTAATATCTTTGACAATTTTAGTAAAGTTCGAGATGAATCTTCTAAAAAAATTTACTTTCCCAAGAAAGGACTGAATTTCATTCTTGTTTCTTGGAAATTCTATCTTCTGAATTGCATTAAATATATTAGGATCAATCCTTATTCCATATTTTGATATGATATGTCCAAGAAATTTTCCAGAAGTTAGAGCAAAAATACTTTTAATGGGGTTAAGAGAGATACCAAATCTTTTGCATTTCTGCAAGATTTTTCTCCAAATGTTTCAAGTGATCCTCCTCCCTTCTTGAAAACACAGTTATGTCATCCAAGTAGACCACAATTGATTTGTCTTTCTCCTCAACAAAGGAAATTTCCATTTCTCTTTGAAAATTCACTCATGCTTTCATCAAACCAAAAGGCATCTTGCCGTACATGAATGTTCCCCATGGCGTGATAAAAGCATTTTTCTCCTGACCTTTCGGATGTACCAATATATGATTATAACTTGAAAATCCATCCAGTATGGACATTCATTGAGAGCCAATAGTTTCTGCAAAATCTGATCCATCTTGGGAAGAGGGTAGTTGTCCTTCAAGGAAGTCTATTCAGATTTCGAAAATCAATACAGTTTCTAATCTCACCAATCTTCTTTCTAACTGGTACTAGATTAGCAAGCCATTTTGAAAATATTATAGGAACAATGATATTTCCATCAAAAAATTTCTTAATCTCTTTTTCAATCAGAGGCATGGGAAATGGATTAATCCTTCTCAATTTCTATTTGAAATGTTTCTCATTCTCTTTAATAGGAATGGTATGATGTATAATACTAGGATCATAACTTTTTAGATCAGAGTAGCTCCATGCAAAAAAATTGATGTATTTCTTCATCATCTCAACATAATTCTGCCTCAACTCCATAGAAAGAAACTTGGAAAGCTTTACCATTTTAGGCGTTGTTGTTGTACCAAGATTTCAAGTTTATACCTCCTCATCATTAGCTTGCATTCTATGAGATTTAAAAACATCATTTTGATCAAAAAAATTTCAAGTGGAATAAGGCCCTTTAATATACAATTGTTTTTCAGCTGCAAGAATTTAGAATTGACCTTGGTTTTAGCAAACATATTTTGTTGATCCACTCGTATGTTTTCAAACTCCTCCTTTAACTCTAGGAAGCTTTGGACTTGTTAGTAATCTTCAAACACTTGCCAATGAATGATATTATTAGGAATTGTAAGCCTATGCTAGACTTAAACTTCATACTTCTCAGTAGAATGGGTATGGATGACAAAAAAACTTGCAGAGATAGCTAGAGAATCAACTACTAAATTTTGGTCTCTAGTTTTCACAATGAATGAATATTCTTGAAAATTTTCAAGAATTTCCATAATCATATTTTTGTAAGCCCTCATCCTTACATCCTTATTTTGGTATGATCCCTCAACTTTTTTGATTACTAACTCTGAATAATCACACATCGATATCTTCTTGGCACCCAATTTCTTCAAAATTTCCAAACCCAAAAATAGAGATTCATATTCTGCCATATTGTTGGTAGAGTCAAAGTTAAGTTTAAAGGAATAAAACATACTTTCACCATCAAGAGTAGTAATCCATATGCCTACTCCAGCCCCATCTCTTCCAGCAGATCCATCAAAGTGTAGAAGCCACCAGCCCTCTAATTTTTCTTCAACACCTTCCTGATTTTAAGCTTGTTGATTTTCTATTTTCTCTTCAATTTTTTCTTCATCAGTTAACTCATTAAATAAAATTGATGATCGTAATTTTGTCTCAACAGCATAAATTGGAAAATCTTGAGGCTTACCTTTGCTTCTAACCATGTAGACCATCCTACTCTTTCTATACAATCTTCTTTGCTCACCAAAAACGGGAATGGTGGCATATGCCATATCCATCTACATAGTACCTTTGATTTTCGCTGCCCAAGATCTGGATAAGAGCATGCCAAACTTGGGAGGGATATCATCTACCACTATGTCCATCACCACTGTCTTGGCAGGTACTTGTGATAAGCCAACCACAACATCTTTGATCAGATCTATGCATTAAAATCTCTTAAAGTCAAAATAAAACATATCTTTATAAGGCCTAGTGATCTCCAAACCCATCCTCTCTATAATCACCTTAGGCATAAGGTTATGGGAAGCCCTTGAATCCAACATGGCATTGTGAAAAGTCATGTACTGAATATTAAGGTTGGCATAAAAGGGAGGGAATTATTCATTCTGCTCATCTTCCACCCTTGGTCTTAGGAAAATGGTAGGATGATCTTCTTGTAGATTAAGGATATCTGAAGGTCTTGGTTGAGAATTCAACATCTTGACAATTTTGCTTCTATACTCATTGAACTTGATAATTTCTCGAAAGGGGACATAAATCTTAATTTTAGAGATTTCATTCTCTAGACTAAAAGTAGATGTGACTTTTTCAACTTCTTTGGCAGGAGGTGGAGGTGGTGGGTCCTTCTTTGGCTCAGCTACTTTATGAACATCCTTATTGGGCTGAGTTATATTTGTGGTGATGGGAACATTTCTGTTTCTTAGATTGTACTGCTTTTGCATTTCAAATATAGCATGTTGATAACCCTTTAGGTAATCAGATTGTCCCTCATCCTTTTTCAGATCATAAACAGACTCATCATGCCCTTCCTTGGTTAGAAACATCCCATACATATCTTCATCTAGGCAATGGATAATATCCTCTAGAAACTCAGGCTGAGCTTCTTCTTCATCAAGAAAATTTTGTTGAAAGGGAGGCCTTACTTGTGGGTCAAGCTAATTTCTATTTTCTTTTTGTCTTTGCTGATTTTGAGGCCTCCTAAATTATGGATTTCTGATTTGTGGATCATTTTGTGCAGGAGGTAAGGGAGTGGCTCCAAGGAAAAGTCTATCCATGAGTTTCTCCATAGTCTTCAACATAGAATCAAACTTAGCATCTAAGGATGAATGTTTTTCTTCTTCTTTCAATTTGGATTTGCCCATCTTAGACCTCTTTTTAGTTATCATGTTTACTTCTACCTTCACTACATCATTCTGCATTTATGCTAGAGAAGTAGACTCTCTTTCCCTAAGCTAGAATATAAAACTCATAATGAAATGCCTCTGCATAGTGTAATTGAGCAGCTCCAGGAGGAGGTTTACTATGAGCAGGTATGGAGTTATATACTTTGTTAAAACTTTTAGAGAAGGCTTGGCCAGATTCATCTAAGGCTCTTTTCAAATTTTTGTATTCAGTTAGGGCTTGCACTAGATTTACCTTACTCCCC
This sequence comes from Pinus albicaulis, assembly GCA_034641835.2. Lineage (NCBI taxonomy): Eukaryota > Viridiplantae > Streptophyta > Pinopsida > Pinales > Pinaceae > Pinus > Pinus albicaulis. Next base: position 965,542,883 of record CM076579.1, read on the forward strand.
CATTTGGTAAAAAACTATCTTCTAGCTGGTCCCAATTTTGCAAACTTGTTGGAGCTAGGGATTTAAAACACTTTCTTACTTCACCAATGAAACTCTAAGAAAATAATATCATTTTTAAATCTTCATGGTCTACCTCCCCTCTATCAATGAAATCATTGAATTGATCCACATTTTCCTTAGTTGATGTATCCTCTTCACTCCCAAAGGTTTTAATTCTAGTTGAGTATCCATCTGGGAGGTCATGAAGAAAATAGGGTGGACAAGTGGAGCACATCTTGCAGGTCCAACAGGAGAAGGTGGAGGAACAATTCTAGCCATAATGACAGGAACTGAGGTATGGGGAGGGACAATAGATGAGACTGATTTCTGATTCTTTGGAAAAGCAATAAGAGAAGATGAGCTATTATGAGGGGGTGTAGATGGTATATGTAGTCTAGATATAAATGAACTCCACTGAGGTAAAGGTATACCGGATTTTATTTTCAACAGGAACTCAAATGGATCTAATTCCTTTAAGTTTTCAAAAGACTCCCTCTCTAATAATAGCTCTGATTTCACTATTTTCAAGAATTTTTATTTTTCTTCTTTAGATACTAGGGATGATGTGTCAATGCCTAGTATTTGCAGATCTAGAATTATATTAGTCAATTCATTTTCAATCTTAGACCTAATCAAAACTTCTTCAATTTTATCATCAAATTGCCTATCTTCAGGACTTCAAATAATTTCAGAGGACAAAGCTCTTGAATGTGATGAAATTCCTGATTTTGAAGAGCTGCTTCCAATGCCTCTGAGAATCCTCTCTGGATTATCCACAATGGTAGGTGGGTTAAGATCTGGATTTCTCCTTGTGTATATTTTTCTCGAAGCCGCCATTGAGCATGAAAATTTCTAGTGGAGTCACCAAGGTAGTTACTGCAGCCTCGAAAAGTTCTGACCTCCTGCTACCTCCAAGAGTTCAGCTTGACTGTTTGAGAAAAAACTTTGGGAAATATGTATTCAGACTCCTGATAGACACACCAAAATGCTTTCTCTAAATTGATACTGATGGGATGCTCCACCAAAAAACTTAGAGTAACTCTTTCAAACCAACTTTTGACTGAGGATTAACCTCTTCAGCCTGAGAGGGCTCTCTCAAATTATCAAATAATTTACTCAATTAGGTCTTAAAAAATATGGCTAACTCTATGAGTGTCTTAGGGTATGTGATTGCAAGTGAAAAATGGGGAAGATTTAACTACCATTGGGCTCATGAAGTTAGTAAAAGGAATTCAATGACAAGCATTCCTACTTATGGAAACTAAGGCTTTTTCTATTTCAATGATAGAACAACATTAACACAGGGGAATAATCAGTAACTCGATGCTAAAATAAAGTCAGAGCATGTATGACATGAATTATAAGTAATTTAACATCAAGACTACTGGAAGCAAGATATAAAAGAAACACATAAACTCATTGAAACATATCAAGAATCTTAGGTGAAGTAAGAAATAGTCACTGTCTGTGTATTACTATATGAAGAAATTTACAATAATAGTTGTGTCAAAAGCATTCTCCAACCCTTTATCATTAAATTTGTGTCTATAAATAGACCCTTTTTTCTTACATAGGATCTGCCCAATTGGCTAGATCATTGAACCATGAATTTGACACCTAATCATAACTAAAAACTACTTTTCTAGAATATTAAAAGACACCTGTCCATTTAAGACTTACTCTCCTAATAGGGCTCTACTTACATTTATTCCCTCCACTTCTTTAATAGTGGGACAATTACATAAATAGAGATAGGATGCTCGAGTAGCATTTCTCCATGACCAAGACATGAATGTACACCCAAGAATTTAGGAACAACTGTCTTTTTTTCTAGGATAGGATTATCATTATCTAGAAGTTTGTCTTCATGATGATTTGTATGAATGACACACATGCCAAGTAATGGATGTCTGCTGGGATGGCCCACTGTCTATTTGGATGCCTCCAGGTGGCTGGCCAGTCTTTCATATTCCTTTCAAACCTTCAAAAACTCTTTAAAAGTACCTCACTGTAAAACATAGCATCTTTAGGAAATTTCGTAGCGAAATTTTGTAGCGTGCCCATTTCTGCCCTTTACTCTTCTCTTCTGCCACCGCTACTAGTCAAAAAGTGTTTTTCAGGTCAAAATATCCAAATACCATCGAACTCCCTCCTTGGACCTTCCTAAAAATGATTTTAAAGATAAAAAACACTCTTTAGAAATTTCGTAGCGAATTTTAGCCCTCGAGGATGGAGCTCACTATGAAATTGCCTGATGTGGCTAAAACTGCAGATTTGGAAATTTCCTTTAAAAATTCACCTTCTAAGCCAAAATTTATGTCACCTACAAGTTGTAAACTCTAACAAAAATGCTTTGGATCAACTTATCATTCCTTGGGTGCTTCATCTTCATTAACAACAGGTTGTCCCTTAGGTTCATCTACCAATCTCATTTTTAGTCCTCTTTTCTTTAGTTCATCTTGAATCATGTCCATTTGGTCTTCAAACTCTTTGACCTATCCTTTGAGTCTTTTCCTCTCAGACTATAACCAAAAATTCCTTTTCCTTGTGATTTTTACCACCCTCCTCAAGGAAAGGCTTCCCTTCAGCATCTTTTTGGCCTTTGACAAAGTCTTGTCATACTTATCCAGTTGCTCCTTCATCTCTTTCTCAAAATTAGCCATTAATTGTCTATCCATTTTATTTCCAGTTTCACTACAACTACCTCTTCTCTGGCCTCTCTTAATTGTTCTTGCAGAATTTGTACTTAAGTATTTTCTTCAACATGCTCTTTCCCTTTTCTCTGTACAAAGACTTCTTCTGCTGCTGGGGATAAATCTATGATATTCTTTGGCTGCTTACCTTCACTGACCTTTTTTGTTCCTTTTCTTTCCATGGCATCCTTTGCAATCTGTGACCTAGTCATTGGATTTCTTGGCTGAAAAATGAAACCAACATCCTCTCCTGCAAAATCTAATTTCTTGACAGACTTACCTTTCTTCAATCTTCTTATATCTCCTTCAATGTCTTCTGCCTGTAAAATTGGTGATTCTTCAATATCTATTTCCTGGAGGATGTCTTCCAGGTTTCCTTTGTCAAATATCTAGATCCTTGTTACCCTCTTGCTGCTTTGTTTGCTAATACTTTGTTTTTGATTTGCAGATGATGGCTGAGGGATATTAGTTTCTTGCACAGGTTCAACTTCAATGTTCATTGGTTCTGCAGGAGGTTTTCCTCCTTCTTCATTAATCTGTTCTATTACAGCTGGATATGGAGTAATGTTTGGTTTTGGAACTTTCTTTGGAGTCACTGCATCTAATTCATATGCACCCATAAAAAGAAAAGACTCCCAATCTCTATTTAACCTTTCAATTACTCCACCACTAACAATTTGATCAGACCATGGTGAAATATTGATGTTTCACTACCCTCTGCCTTGACCTATACTTTATCTGACATCTTTCCCAAAATTTTGTATAAAAATATGGGCAGGTCACATGGTTTCTTACCAAAAAAATGCAGAAGGAGTCTAAAATGATAAGAATAAACCATGTGGAATCCCCCTTCACAGGTGAAGTATTTTTGGACCACCAACAACAGTTTTGCATAATTCTCTTTCATATAACCCCTGGGGATGTTGTTTTTCATGTCAGCTCCTCTGTGCTCCTATTTGAGAAATACTTCACTGCTTTGCATTCTGAATTTTGTGCCTTTGAACCATTCTTCACCACCTCTGGGTATTTTTGTTGCCTGGGAGATGACATCTGATGACACTATGAGGTTCAAAACTCCAACTTTTGAGGTTGTCCCTGTAAATTTTGTTGCAAAGTCTTTGGATACCTGGACATGGAAACCCTGCAGTTTTTGACAAAACTGTAGGCAACCTACCTTCCTGAAAACCTCCATAGCACTGGGATATTCATTTAAAAAATTCAAATCCATAAGTTCATACCTTACGCAATAAACACCCTTGTTTGATTTCCTCTTTGATGCCATTTATTTTTTATACTTCTCACTACCTCCTTGCTTATGACACCTGCAAAATGAAAACTAAACAACAAGTTGCTTTGCATGGTGAACCATCTCCCAAACAGTGACACCGAGATGCTTTACATGCAAGAATTGGACGATGAATGACAAAGAGAAGCTTGGGGGCAAGGTTTAAAAAGGTAATTTGACAATTCGAGGGGAAAATATGACACATGTAACCATAAGAGGAAATGATTACAAAAGATATGACCTTGCATGCTTGGGAATTATGATAACTAACTCGCATGACCTCACTTTTGTCTTCATCTATAAAAATTTGACATCTCACACCGCTCTTTCAATCTCTGCAAGAAAAAACCCAGTTTCATAGCGAAAACAGTTTAACTACTGACAGATTCGCTACGGAATTGTCAAGAAGTTTCGTAACGAAATATGTTGATTTGCCATATAATTCGCTACGAAATTGTGTAAAACTGACAAGTGGAATATATTTCTGATTTAATAGCATGAGAATGAAAACTAAATGATATGAGGTAGACTTGATTGATATGACAAGGCTCAAGGTGGGTTTAGACTTAAGGTAGATATCACCATATGCAATTTTTTCAAAAAATTCATGAAAATGACTATGAGACAACATGAACCTAGGTGAATGACATGTAGAACCCTATCAATGAAAGTGTTAATACTAATGAGTGATAATAGATTGTTTGAAGTGGCATGGAGGCTTTTCTTTGTTTTCCTGCTATCGTTTGACAAGTCTTACAATTTATGACATAACTGCATGTATCCTTGAATAATGTTGGCCAATAATAACCTGCATGCAAAATTTTATGGGTTGTGGTATCTCTACCAAAGTGTCCACCTGCTGGTCCATCATGAATTTCCTGGAGCACATTAGGTATTTTAGTCTTCTCTAAACATCTGAGTGAAACATAATCATAATTTTTTCTGAATAACACATCATTGACTAATTGATATTAAGTAGCCTTCAATCTTAATGCTTGTTTTCTGTTGGAATCCAAATTAAGTGGAGTGTAAACATTCTTTAGATAAAATATTAAATCAACATACTGAGATTGAGGGTTAGTATTGAGTACCTTAGTGAACTGTTCAATAGTAACAGTTACCTCATCAGGTGATTTATCATTCATTCATGTAATCAATCTGCAAAATCCTTGTCCTCTCACAATTTTAGCGCGCTTAATTTCTAAGTCGTACTCTTGCATGGCAGTTACCCAGTTGGCTCTATTTTCTCCTAGTTCCTTCTGTATAGGTATTTTTCTGACTGCTGAGAAAGGAACTATTACTTTGAGATGAGCTTTTAGAAGAAAAGGGCAAAAATATTTGACTTCTTTATAAATTGCAAACACTTGTTTTTTGACTTTTGCATAGTTCAATTCATCTCCTTGAAAATTAGAACTAAAAAAGGAAATTGGAGTTTCGAAATTATTATCATCTAGCTGAGTTAATACTGTGACATCTGATAGATTAGAAGTGAAAGTATATAGAATGAAATCATTGGTAAAATTTGGAGTTGAGAGAGAAGGAGCATCGAAAATTGCTTGGTTAATGATTTACAACGCTTCATTTCCTTGCTCTCCCCATTTAAAAATGTATCTTTATTTATCATCTTTTGCAATGGAAGGAAAATATCTGAAAAATATGGAATGAATCATTTTATGAAGTTTATCTGTCCTAAAAACGATTGCATTGATTTTTTGTTATGTGGTAGTGGAATTTCTGAAATTGTTTTATTCCAGTTAGGATCAATACAAATTCAATTTTTTGAGATGATAAAACCAAGAATTTTACCTTCACTTAAAGAAAAAATTGGCTTCCTTGGATTAAGAGAAATCCTTAATCTTCTGCATCTTTAAAAGATCTGCTTTAATTCATGCAAATGATTGTTTCTCTTTTTTGAATATATGGTTATATCATCAAGATAAACGACCACTATTTGATTTATCAATCCTTTAAAGAAAATATCCATAGCTCTTTGAAATGTTGCTCCTACATTCATTAATTCGAATGGCATATTTTGGGATGCATAGGTTCCCCACTTTGTTCTAAATGTAGTTTTCAAACAATCCTCTGGATGAACCAGAATTTGGTTATATCCTGAAAATCCATCTAGAAAAGACATTAATTCTGAACCTGCTACTAACTGTAAAAAAATTTCCATTGATGGTAAAGGAAAATTATCCTTTTGACATGCTTTGTTCATATTTCTAAAGTCAATACAAATTTGAATATCACCATTCTTTTTTCTCGCAGGTACTAGATTAGAAACCCATTTTGAATGTCTAATAGGAAAAATAATTTGGCTTTCAAAGGTTAATTTAACTCATTTTTTATTTGAGTTTCCAAATTTGGATGTATTTTTCTGAGCTTTTGCTGGATGGGTTTAACATTAGGTACCATACGAATAATATGTTGAATGATGGATGGGTTGTTGGTTTTAAGATCTTGATAATTCCATGCATATACATCTTTGTGTTTTTTCAATAATGAAATGAATGCATTTCTTTATCTAGATGGAAGGGTAAGCCCTAGATTTATATCTTGATGTACTTTATCAGATCCTAAGTTAACTAATTCAAACTTTAAAGTAGAACTTTGCAGTTTGTAATTGTTGATTTTTTTGAATTTTTCTTTTAAATCGTATAAATCTTCAATTTTTACCACAGATTTTGGTAAAATATTCTTATAAGTTTGTTTCTTGATTTAATTATCAAGTTCATATTCATCTAGAATTTGATCACCATATTATTTTTCAAAAGTTAGAAAACTTAAAATATCACTATCGTCATTGAAAACTCGCCAACTAGTAACATTATCCGACACAGATGGACAAAAAATCAATTTGATAGAGAATCTGTCAAGACTAAAATCTTCTGGTGGAATCAGCTTGGATGCAACGTTAGCCAAAAGATCAACATTGGCATTTTGTGATCTAGGAATAAGTGAGATATTTAATTCTAAAAAATGAGATGTGAGGTCTTGAACCAAAGATTGATATTGTTTCAAGTGAATTGAGAGACAGTGAATATTATTTCGTACTTGTCTTACGATAATTTATGAATCTCAAAATACCTGAATATATTGTATATCAAGACTTATTTCTTTACGAAGACCTTGAACTAATTCTTTGTATTCAGTGATATTGTTAGTGCATTCAAATTCAAGTCTACAAGCTAGTATATTTTTTTCACCTTTTGGGCTAACAAGCACACATTCTTCTCCTGCACCATCATTGGATCATGATCCATCAAAGAAAAGTTTCCAAAACGAAGAATGGACTATTTTTTCTTCTTCAAAATTTAAGCATCTGGTCAAATCATTTTGGGAAAAAATTTCTATTTGTGAATTAACAGAATCAATCGAGAAATGTGAACTTTTAGCATTAAAATTCCCCAGGAATGAATCTGTACAGTAATTAACCAAAATATTGTTATTGAATGTTATGGGTTCATTTTTTCCCCAAGATCTGTAACTTAGTATTTCATATGTTTATCATGATCAACTCTATTTTGGTTGGGTTTTACATTATATGGAAGCCACATGTGAGACCAGTTTGTTGCGAATTATCCATGTAATTTTTCGGAACAATCTTTGGTAAGAACTAAACCGTATAATTCAGGGATGTCAACAATCAATATATCGATAATATGAGCAACTTTTGGATTTGATGAAATCGAACACTTACCGAATTTATTTCTCCTAAGACCTTAACCTTTTTTCTATCCATTTGAAATATACTAACCAATGATTTCTGGGGTGCGATATTTAACTTCTCACAAATTGAATATGGCATTATATTAGATGAAGCCCAAGAATAAATCAAATAGCTATGAACATTTCTATTATATATTTCATAGGTTAAGATGAAAGGAGGGGTGTGAGAATTGGATCTATCGCCAATCAAAATATCATCTAAATCGTTAACTTTGTTTGAATTTTCAATTGGAAGTTTCCCTATCCAATTAGCATCTTTAGCAATAACAGTTTAAGAAAGAGGAGAAGCATTAACCGCATTCAAATCTTTCAATAAAATATTATGTTTCTGCTTTAATTTTCTAACTTCACGAAGATAAATATTGGCTTTAATCTTGTCATATCCTCGACAATGTTATATTCGATAGTCTCAGATACTACCAAAGTTTTAGATTGAGGATTGGGTGTAGATTTGATAGGCTGGGATTCAGTAATAACTTGATGATATGGTTTGATTGGAGGTTTTTTATTAACAGGTTTGTCTTTAGCAATAGAAGTTGGGATTTTCTGTTTCTGTATTGATTTATTTGGTTCTACATAAGTCTTACTTCTATTGCTAACATGCATAGCTTCATATTCTATCTATTCATCAGAGGAATGTAAGACAAATTCCCATAATCCATGTAATTCATCTACTTCTTCATCTTGAGACTTGTCGACATAAGATGTAGTTTCTTCTTCTTCTTCTTCTTCAGATTCAACATTAGAAATAATATTGGGGGGTTGTGATACAAACGACTGATTTTTTCTAAATGATCTAAATGGTTTTATAGTAGAAGTTTCAACAACCTGTTTTTTGATTTCAACCATTTCATTGGAGATGGTCTTCAGGACCTTTTGAAATCCTTCAAGATCGAACGGATCTTTGGGATTTTTCTTCTTTTTCTCATCTTTAAATGTTACTTTTTTATTATTTTTTATCTTCCAACTCAGTCTTCTTCTCTAAAGCTATAATTATTCTTTCAACGGTCAAATCTTCTTTCATATTTTCTGCAAGGGTAGGCTTATTGGCTCTATCTACAAAAATTTCTATATTAGAAGGAAGGGAATATATGTACCATTCTATTTGTACATCCAATCCTGGTCTAGAGGCAGCTGGAATTTTATTCAATAACTTGCTAAATCTGGAGTTGAAGTCTTTGATATTTTCATTTGAATTAGCTTTTAAATTAAAAAGGTCATTGATTAATGAGGAAATTGTCCTATCATCACCAAATTTAGCAAGAAATAGGTCTTGAAAAGTATTCCAATATCCTATTGAATCAGAAGGGAGGGAAAAATACCAGGATCCTGCAGATCCTTGAAAAGTATATGGAAACAATCTCACTACAACATTTTCATGTTGCATACCATGGAGGTTCATGGCCAACATAAAATTATTGAGATGTTATTCAAAAAGAAGGCCATCATCAGGATTATATTTTGGTAACCATTTTTCTGGAAGATTCGGAAGAGGACGTAAATTTTCCATTTGAACAACACCCTAATTAACCCATGGTAGGTTGGCCATTGTTTGACTTGTTGCTTTTGAATATGAGCTACTGGGGCCAGAAGCAGATGTGGATGGAGAAGAACTTACTACTGGACTAGTACTACTTATAACAACACTGATTGTTTGAGTAGAAATGGGTTGATTAGAGGAGATAGTGAGAGTAAATGAGGATGAATATTATGTGATCTCATTGATACCTTATTTAGATGTTGATGTGGTTGATTTCTTATGATGAGATAAAATAGGAAACTCGAAAGGAGTTATCCCAAGTTTTTCACTTTGTGATCGGGTTAACACACCAATACCTCGAAACTTATATGTAATACTTTCTTCAAAAATTTCTGGATTGGTTGTCTTATATGGAGATATAGAATTTTTTTCTAACCTTTCAATCAAAGACTGAAATTCAGGAGATTTAGGAATATGTTCTGAAGAAGGTCTATGAGGTAATGTTTCAGGAGATGTAAGAAATGGTTCTACAACTTTAGACTTATGACTAGGAGATATTGAAAGAGATCTAGAAGTCGTAGAAGCTTTGGAGGGAGTTTGACTCTTATGTTGGATTTTCAATTTAGATTCAACTTTATATGCCATATATAGTTGGATTCCCTCCTTCTAGCGCCAAAAATGTTGAAGGCTGGAGAGTGACTTCCTCAACATTGGGGATTCCACCTGGTCGGGTGCTTAAAGCAACTCCTTTTCTGTTGAAATGGTGGGTCCGACTGGGGATATAGGGACCAGTTTCCCGTATAAGAAATAATTTTTATAACCATGGAATAAAATCAATGTGAATGGAGTGATTTATTCTAATGATAACATAAATAAAACTAAATCTAACTACTTCCTGGGATTGGGCTGAATTATATGATTATCAAATAAGATTTCATAAGCATGAAACAGTGTAGATCATCGCATACTAAATTAATATAATCACATTAAAGAAACTAAATCAATGTAATTGATTTAGTTGAAAAAGAACATTAATCATACAAAAACTCTCTAAGTCACTCATCTAACAACATATCATTCAATTCATTTTATCAATAGTAATAAGAATATATGTCATTCAATTCTTATCAAAGAGAGAAACAAATAGATAGAACCAAGTTTGCTAAAATCTCAAAAATATAAAACGATCAATACACAGATAATAGTACCCATTGCATCATAGCTTAGTTCTGAAAAGATAGCCTCTGGGCTCAGAGTTTCAATTAGATACTTATGTTCAAACAATAGTGTAAGTTCCAAAAGCCTCCTTCTCAAAAATTTGGACCCCTTTCTAAATGCATGAAAGGGGTTTAAATACTAATTAATATTACAAAAATATAAGACCTGTGAAAGAAGTCTTCTTAATCTAATCTAAACTAAAAACTAGGAAATTAAAATTCATAAGTTATAACAGTCTCATGATTGTTTCTCGGATCCACTCTCTAGTTATTCCTTGAGCTGGCAGGCTTTGATCATATATTCGAGTTGGGGGGATGCATTGGCTACATTCTCATCTGGCCTGTGAATATTGCATCATTGAGTGCTGGATGAAGCTGAAATGCAGCGTTGGAAAGACACCTCAGCACTCCCAATTGACTGTAAGGCTTGATCAACAAATACCAGTAAATCTCCATATTTACCTTTGTTAACTTTTCTATGTCAAGAGCTTTTCTGCTTGATGTTTCTTACCAATATTGTCTTAAAAGGCTGACTTCTGGCATAGTCTATTTTGGTATTTCCTGGATAATATTGGCTTGTAGAAGAGAATATTTTATATACTCGAAGATGTTGGAGGACATATTTTTAGCTCTAATGATAGCTAATTCAGCACTTTTCATTTTCATGTCCCAGTCTCCAAATATTATATCTTTTATTGATTATTCAAGGCGAGGAAGATCGGTCACTCTTCCCTGTACTGTTTCTTGCCAATCTATATACTTTGACACCTTATCACCAGTCTCTTCATAATAAATCCTCAAATTAGAAATATGAGTGACTAACTGATCACTTATTTTAATCTGCTCTTGAATTTGTTTGTACTTCCGATAGAAAACTGTTTGTTGATTTAACAGTAATGTTTCAGGTTCAGTTTCTTCTTTCTTTAACTCATTAAGTTCAGGTTTCTCCTGGAGATTTTGAATGGTCTGCTGTAATTGATAAACTATTAGATCCTTCTCTTTAATTTCATTTTTTAATTTGAGTTAGAGACCTTCAAACTCCTATTGCAGATTATTAATACTTGATTGCAACTCCTGCTCGATCTTTTGTTTTTCATTAAAGAAACTTTGCTCCATTTGAGCAATTTTCTGATCCTTCTCCATAATTAATGACTCAATATCTGCTGCCTTATGAATAGTTGTGTCTACATAAGCACCTGCAAACTGAGATAATATGCTAAGTTATTTTCCTAGAGTTGACTGAGTTCCTTTCCAGAGAACTTGCATTGATGTTGTGTCCATAGGAAGCTCTGGAGAATCTTCCATCTTTCGTTTCTTCTTTGACCTGGATACAACAACTTTGTTCTTTGGACTATAAAATACATCTAATGGAGGTATTTCCTCAATATTCAGTATTATTTTTTTTGTTGGGAAAGTAGGGATGATCTCCATATCTTGGGCCGATGTTTATCCTTATTTCTCCTATGTATCATTGAGCTTTAGTATCTGAGTTTTCTCAAGAGAAATTTTTGAAACCTCTGTATTAAATGAGATTTCTCTAATTTCTCCTTGATCTTTAGAGTCATTTAGATTAGAGGAAACTTGTTGAATGCTTGATTCACCTATATGAATTTATTTTTTTAGAGTATATTTAGTAGGAAGAGTTTATGGAAAAATATCACTTTGATCAGCAGGAGTGTTAGTATCAGATAATTATTTCTCAAAACTTTTCCAATCTTGATTAAACTTCTCTTCCTACAGAATATCCATGATTTCTGGTTCTGTTACTGGTATTGGTACCTGAACTGGAGGAATCAGAACTAGAATTTGTTCTACTTCTGGCACTAGCCTGTGGAACATGTAGTCTGCCAAATGAGAATTCCTTTGTTCTTTATATTATTTGAATCGTATCAAATCTTCTAGACTAAAACTTTTAGTTTCTATTTGCTTAACTCTTGATAATTCTGGTATTGACTCGAACACATCGTCAAATTTATTAGGCTTGCTTGGAAATGCCCGAAATTTAACTTGATTCATTATTTCTCTAGAAACACCATATGAATCATAAATTCTGTTGGGTAGTTTTGGAAAAGTGAAGGGTTTTAATCGATCAATTTCAAGACAGGCATACTTGAAATTGTGAAGAGTGTATGACCCACATGAAATAGGTAAATTTGGCCAAATTGTCTTTTGGCATCTTTCAGAAATCTAGTCAACCAATTACCTACAGTCTGATAAGAAATTTCCTTAGCCAATAAATTGTCTGGTATATATAAGGGTAGGACATGAGGGTGAGCATGACTTCCAAAAACTTGGATGTATGTATAAAATTCTTCACCGAACCACCTTCCTATAGGCTTGAGACTTCTATTGGCTTCATGGGTGACTCTCGAGATTTTTCTTTCGAAAATGACTTGAAAAACTGGGAGCATTATATCATTAAATATTTTAAACATATTAGAGTGGTATTTTGATTCCCACAGGATTTCTAACTGTACAAAGATGGGGGTTTTGACTTATCTGGTCCATTTCCATCCCAATGACAGAAATTCAATAGAAAAACAGACAATATCTAGATAAAAGAACGCATATAAAAAGGAGTGAATGTACTAGACGAGATTATGATTTTCTCTATAGACAGTGATACATCTAATCAAATTATCAGACCGAATATTAGCCCAATCAAGAACATATCCATCAGAGGCTACTTCTATTAGGGGTGTCCAATCTTCCTTAAAATTGGTTGTATTTGTAGACCCAAAAAGACGACATATCATTGCATAAATTTGTGAGAAAGGGCTTTTAAGAGAAAATATTGAGTACATACCCTTATCGTTAGGTTTATGGATATTAGGATCATTTTAGGATGTTCATTTTCTCATGAATTCTTGAACAAACTGGTTGTCATATCTCTTCTGGGGCTCTGGTAATTTATACATATCCTTCAAATTTGAAGGCCTGAGAGAACTAATGATTGTTTTGTTTCTGGTAACAATCTGTTTATCTCGAATGTCCACATGATCCAACACCCATTTTACTAAGTCATTGTATGGAAACATTTTAGGACGAGCAAAAATTATGTGAAGAAAAGAGTTAGCTATGTTAGACCATGAGTTTGAATCCGTGGATGCGGAATTGTCAGCTACAGCTTTTCTATTCAAAACTGCTTGTGGATTTTCATTCTCAAAAAACTAATAGACCCTTCCTAACTTGAGGAACTAATTTATGGGTTGCATGTTGTGACTGAGATTAAAGGATTCATCTCGTTATTTTCCTCTTGTTGAACAAATAACTGAGGTGGGGTGGTGGACTTCCTTCGTGCTTTAATTAGCCTTGACATTCTTTTATGCCTAAGTTTCTGTAATTACCTTATCAAAAGAAAACCAGAGAGGGTAAGCTGAGATCACGTCAAATGCTATTAACTATCGTATCAATTTATCTCATGCATAATAGGAATCCTTGGTATTAAATATGAAATAATTATAAATCGATTGCAAAAATTGAGATCATAAAAATACCTGAATTATCATTAAATTGATACCATGGGTTTGTGTGAGTTTGACAGTTGTTATCTTATCGAGATCTGTAGATCGACCTTTTCATGATTATCAAATTTTGGCATTTCAAATAAATGTGCGACATGAAAAAATGAAATATTGTGATGGCTTTTCTATTGGATGATATAATGCGATATCGATATATGTCAGACGATATATTGTGATATCGGTATCCGTTCCATGATGTATTTCATAGTTTCGGATATCGGTAATTCGCAGTTTCTTATTTTGATGATTCGTTGTTTCAACAATTGGTTATTTTGAAAATTTTTGTTTCGGCGATTTAATTCCCTCTCTTATACTTTTAGCCTTTATGGGTTCCTTAGAGCGCTTTTTTATGATTTTCTTATGTTTTTTTTAAGAAAAACAAAATTTAATCCAATAGAATCCAATTTTAAGTTTTATTTCTAATAAAATGAATTTAATCCTAGAATTTTAAAAGGGTCCGCATTTTTCTTTCTATACTATTTTACTTAGAGAAATGGGGGGTTGTTGTAATACTACAACAAGACCCTAACACTTTCATTTTTTAGTTTGTTGTTGTTTGTAGGACTTATGAATATGCCTAAGATGAACAAAATTTGAAATTGTTCCCCTCTACCCTCAAGGATGCAACCTTGCGCTTGTTCATTGGCCTACTTGGGGACAACACCACTACCTCGACCCAAATGCAAGAGTCCTTCAACAACAATTAAAAATACTATTTTAGGCCTAACGAAACCAAGGAATAAATCTTTAGGATGACCCTAGGTCCTGATTAATCTCTTAGAATACTATGAGGAAAGGTTTCATAGAAACTACAAGAGGGCCAACTACACCCTTGATCTTGGATCACTCAAGTTATTTCTTCTCTGAGGGATCATGGAGGAAGTGTTGGAAACCATCAACATGGTATCTGGAGGATATATCTATCATTTTCCCTATGATTACATCAAGATTGTGTTCAGAAACCATTCCATGGCGGCCATAAAAAAGGGTAGAAGTAATCAAGGCTTGCCCAGTACCTCTTCCTCCACCTCATTCGTCGAAAGTGAGATAGGGAAAATGTTAAAAGATTTCAAGAGTGAAATTATGCATATCTTTGCCTTAAAAATGGATAACATGCAAATCAAAAGGAAACAAGAGGAGGTAGAGAGAGCCCTATCCATATTTTTCCCTAGATGCACTATAAGACAACCTAGGAATGAATGCCCAATGAATGTCATAGAAGTTTTCTCAGTCTGTAAAGAAAACCATGCAAAAAACAAATACCCTTCCTTACCTGGCATAAAATTTGTATACCAAGGGGTAGAATGTTGTCCATATAAAATTTGATTTATAAGTTAAAGGAGGCCTCAAGGACCTTGGCAATACCAACATTGAATGCAAGGTGTGCCTTATTATTACTAAAATTCAAACCAAAATGCACCCTTGCAGCCTTGGTATTCTTCTACTCATCCATCATGGCCCACACCTCCTTCTTGGACTTATGCCCCTCCATATAATCCTCAGATTGATAATAAACCATTTCAGCAATATGCTCCCAAACCTCCTCAGTGGAGCAACCCATCACAAGGGTGGAGGCCTCAACTCAACCAACCTCTTGCTTTATTGCCTCCAACCAAACCTCAACCTCCACTCACTCGTCCTGCTGCACCTAAGAAACCTCATATTCTCGCTCAACCTAATCTGAACCTAAATAACAAAAAGACACAACATGTCTATAGTAGAGAGATATCTTACCCCGCCTATGTTGTGGAGATCCATGATATTAACCTTAGTTTTTGGAGAGTTCTCTCAGATAACCATCCACCATCTCCACCTGAAGAGATTGAAGAGGAAAAGGAAGAGAGTACCCCTCAAGTAAATCCACCTCCTTTTCCTCAGACATTGATGCATCCAAGCCAATACATCCCAGAAGAGACTAAATTTCTGGGAGAATTGAAGAATATGTGTGTAACGATACCCCTTCTCTAGGATACTAAGGATGTTCGCATCTATAATAATATTATCAAAGAAAAATTCTTCAAAAATCTTGGGAGAAAGAAGAGATACACCCCCACCATCAATGTTGTAGTTCAATTATCTGATTTGATGTTGGGGAGGGTGCTTTTCCCAAAGTACCTAAACCGTGGGAGTCCAATAGTGGATGTACACAATCATGGTATCATTGTCCCTCATACATTTATGGAACTTGAACTGCCATCAATTCGATGACCAAAGAAGCCATGTTGAAGCTCAACCTCCAAGGAGCTTTCAGAAATACCACTACAATTCTGCAACTTGCAGATAGATCCACAGTAGCTCTTGAGGGAGTCGTTGAGGATGTTATGGTCTCCATTAACTCCTAGTATTATCCCACTAAATTCTTGATACTTCAACCCAAAACCAATTTTAATGGTTATCCTCTTATCCTAGGAAGACCTTTGTTGGACACTGTTGATGCTTATATCGGTGGTAGGGCTGGAAACATGACCATCAAGAATGGGCCCTTGTCAAAACAACTTGTATTATATTCTCCTGCCCAACCTTCTATTGAACATGATATACCTTTGGGGTTGAGGATGAATAAGAAGATGAAGTGTACCCTGCAACACCATACCCTATTTGTACCTTATATGATGTTATCAGGGGGGGGAACCTGATGAAGATGACCTCATTGACCATATCCTTCAAAACCAAACCCCCACTGCCATTCCACTTGATGAACTGGTGAGAGAATATGAAAGCAACCACTGTACTGATCAATGCTCAATTAACTCAATCCCTAAACCTTCCAATATTGTAGAATTTGGCCCATCTAGAACCCTAAATATCAATCCATCTCTCTCGGCCAAAGAGGAAGAGAAATTGTGCCAACTTATGAGAGAGAACTTAGATTATTTTTCTTTGTATTACAAAGAAATGAAAGGGGTGCATCCCTCAGTCTTCACACACCATATTTACATCAAAGAGGGATGCAAGCCAGTGCGCCAGCCCCAGAGGAGAATGAACCCAGCCTTGAAAGACATAGTAAAGGATGAATTACAAAAGTTTCTGGATGTAGGGTTCATATACCCCATCTCAGATAGTGAATGGGTGTGTCCTCTAGTCTTAGTCCCATAGAAGAATGGGAAGTGGAGGATCTATGTTGATTATATAGAATTGAAAAAATCCAAAAATAAATACCATTTCCCTTTTCCTTTCAATGACCAAATCTTGGATGGTCTTACATGGACGAAGTTATTCTCTTTCCTGCATGGATTCAGTGGTTACAATCAGATCCAAATAAGCCCTGAAGACCAAGAAAAAATTACATTTACATGTCCTTGGGGCACCTTTTCTTATAAATTTCTTCCATTTAGCCTATGCAATTCCCCTACCACTTTTCAAAGAGAAATCCTGGGCATTTTTGTTGAGCTTGTCCATGATTCTGTGGAAATATGTATGGATGATTTCACTCCATATGGGTATTATTTAGAAGAGGCCTTGGCTAAAGTCTTGTGAAGATGCATTGAAACGTAGCTCTCTTTGAGTCCTGCAAAGTGTTAATTCTTGAGGAAGGTAGGTATTTTCCTTGGCCACTCCATATCTCATACATGGATAAAAGTAGACCCAAACAAAATTGCCATCATAAAAAGGGTGCATATTCCTCAAAAGCAAGGAGATGTTAGGAGTTTCTTGGGCTTGGATGGTTACTATAGGAGATTCATCAAGGATTTTAGAAAGGTGGCTTAACCATTGTTTGGATTCTTGGGCAATGACTCTGAATTTTGTTGATCAAGTCTTTGTCAAGAAGCCTTTGAAATCATAAAGGAAAATTTGACCACTGCCCCTATACTTCAAGGTACCAATTGGGATCCACCCTTCTATATCCATACTGATGCATCAGATAAAGATGTGGGGGGAGGTTTGGGACAAATGGATGATAATTTAACCTATCCCATTTATTTCATCAGCAAAAATCTATCTAAGGCTGAATTAAACTACACTGTCACTGAGAAAGAGCTTTTTGTCGTTGTCCATTCCTTGAATAAATTCAGACATTATATTACTAGGTACCAAAATTTTGTGTATTATGACCATGAAAAAATTAAACACTTGATGAAAAAACCTAATGTGAATGTTAGAATTATTAGGTGGTTATTATTGTTGCAAAATTTTCACTTAACTATCATTAATAAGCCCGAGAAAGAAAATATAGTTTCAGATTTTTTGTCTAGAAAAACTTTTCCTGTAGATAATAAGGAGATTATTGATGACCAACTTCCATATGAGCACTTATTTTCTATCTCAGTAATCTCTTCCTAGTTTTCTTACATAGCCAACTACGTGGTTGCTCAGAGGTTTCCTCAAAACTTGGCATCCAGGGAGAAGAGCATAATTGTGAGAAAGAGCACCCCTTTCACTTGGATTGGTGGAAATATTTTCAATATGGGACCAAATCAGATTCTGAGGAGATGTGTCAGGGAGGAGGAAGTCTTTAGCATCCTTTTAACATGTCATTATGGGCACTGTAGGAGTCATTTTTCAACTAAGAGGACAACTGTCAAGGCCTTGCAAGTTGGATACTATTGGCCTACTCTCCATAAAGATGCTATAAGGTATACCAGCAAATGTGACTAGTGTTAGAGGATGGAAAACCTACACCCATAGATTAAATGCCTCTACAACCTCAAGTGGCCTTGGGTCCATTTAACAAGTGCGACATCGACTTCATTGGGCCAATTGATCCACCATCTGGGCAAAAGAAATACATCATAGTATCCACTGATTATTTGAAAAAGTGGGCTGAGACACAGGCTATCAAGGCAGCAACAGAAGAAAAGGTGGTTGAATTCTTCAGAGAAAATGTGTTCTACAAATTTGGGTATCCAAGGGAGATAGTCATTGATCAAGGAGCTCAATTCAAATCACACTTGATTGATAACCTTCTAAGGCATCATAACATCAAGAATATAACATCTAATACCTATCACCCACAAGAAAATGGGCAAGTAGAGGTTACCAATAGAGCACTAGAAAGTATCGTCACCAAGGTATTAAGCAACGACAAGAAGTATTGGGAAGACATATTAGTGGAGGCAACTTTGGCCTATAATACCACCTAGAAGACAAATACTGGGCTTAATCCATATGATATAGTTTATGGGAATAAATATTTGCTTTCTATTGAGTTTGAATATAAAAATCTCAGAATGGAAGCTTAATTGGATTTATATATCACAAGGGCATAGAAGGAAATATTGTTTCAACTCAATGGTTTAGATGAATTTATAATGTAGGCTCTCCTCCCCATTGAAGTCATACAATTACAGAGGAAGGTTTGGCATGATAGGCACATCAAGGAGAAGGTATTCCAGGAAGGAGATTTCGATTTACTATATGACTCTAGGTTTAAGGAATTTAAAGGGAAGTTGATGACAAGATGGTTAGGCCCATACCTGATAGAAATATGCCATGAAAATGGTTTTGTTCAGATCATAACCACTGATGATGAAGGGATACCTATTCTTTTCAATGGTTATAAGCTCAAGGTCTGCAAAATCCCATGTCCAAGGCAGATTTCATCATCACAATCAACAGGCAAGTAAATGTCATTAGCAACATCACAACTTCTAGTTCATATCCCTCATAGAAAAAATAAAAAATAAAAAGAAATAAAGAGGCCTGGGTGAAAACCTCCATGAGGCATCCAAGGCAAACTCTGAGATTGAAAACCTCTTTGAGGCAATCCTGGAGCAAAAAAGAGAGAAAAGGAAAATAAAATATCCCTGAGTGAAAACCTCTTTGAGGCGCCCAGGTAATGCTAGTGATTTGAAAACATCTTCTGAGAAATCCCACTGGTCATAAAGAAAGGGAATTCAGCCATTTATCTTCACACCTCCACCCATCCTCTCTCTCTTCAGCACTGCCACTCACCTCTTCATCCATCCACACCATCCTTGAGCTCAAAAATAAAGTTTTTTCCACCTTCTCTGAGGTGCTCCAGGAAGTTCTTGTGCTACTACAAGAAGTCTCGTAACTGCTATAGGAAGTTGCAATGAGCTACATGAAGGTGGGTTCAGGAAAAACAACAACAACCAAGGGCCTTTGGGTGTAAAAAATAAACAAGTAGAGTCTTCCCATCATTTCCTACCACCTTCTCATCGTTTCTCCATCTCAAGCACACGAGTTTTTCTTTCAAACCCTACCTTCTGTCACCTCTGTAAATTTCTAAAAGGCACAAAGTTCCTTCACTTCATTTTCCAACGCCACACCGCTTCTTCACCAACCTATCATCATCCTACCATCAACCTAAGACCACCTCACACTCTCCCTCATCACTCATGCAAATACAAAAGCCTAAAAAAGGCAGAGAAAGAGGTTGCTACAGGAAAAAGAAACTTCCTATAACAAGCCATGTGTAAGCACCAGAAAAGCCCTGAAGATGGTTTTGACCAATCATGGATACAAATAATACTTGTGAGATGAATTTGAAGCAAGAAATGGCACTACAAGGAGGATCCTCCACCAAAAAGCATACACTTGAAGACTCAGCAAGGTACCTACACACACAACAAACAAATCAAGTTAATACACCTCAAAAAGAAAGAACACACAACAAAGAATCAAATAGTAATACAAACATTGTGATGGAACTCCAACTATAGATCCAGCATGCAGCATCCTCCAAAAAATCGACAAGGAGGTAAGGCTTAGGTATGGCACTCTCTCACCCTATCCTTATGCACAAGAGACTAAATGAATGAATGTCGAGGAGGGGGAAATTTAATAAGTTGAAGGTGGCTAGTTAACTTGGCCACCCTCGACCAGTGAAACAAAAAGTGAATGGTGGATTCCTCATGCAACATGTAGCTATCAAATCAGTTGAAGTACGATGACCAGGAGTGGGTGTTTATTACGAGGGAGAAGATAATGATATCTTTGAGTTGGACCAATGGTCCAAATGAGGAAAAATCATGTAAGGGACAGGTTAACATAGCGCTCCAAGCCAACCCAAAATAGAATAAAAGGTACTTGAGCATGCTTCCCCTCGCACATTCAACCATTTCAAGATTGATTTGAGAGAGGACAAAGCTTGAAAGCCACCAAGGAGCTTCAAACCATCGATCCTCTACTGTTATAGAACGATGCTACAAGAAATCCTTTAATTGCTACAAGAAGTTTTGTAACTGCTACAAGAAAGTCTTGATTGCTATAGGAAGAGCCGAGGGGTGCCACAGAAGGACAAGGGAGGTATATTTTCACAACTAAAGACAAAATTGGTTCAGGAAACACCCATTCTTAAGCTTGGAGCATCATTTTGAAAAGTAAGTTTCCATTACCTCACCTATCCATCATAATTTCACGCAATTCCTCTTAAAAATTTGCAGTTAGTGGTCATAAAATTGAAAATGAAGAGTCTGTGTAAGGAGAATAGAGTATCAGTATATAGAGTTGGAGTGATAAGAAGTTTGTGTGGCCCTCTACTACCATTTAATTCAACAACTAAGGCCATAAAAAAACATCTTCCCTACACCTAGTCAAAGGCAACAAGAGAAGATGGGGGTTGAGTTTAACATGAGAGAACCTAAAAACACCAGAATGATTCATTTCCACCCTCATGTAGCATACATATTTAGGAGACATCAGTGGTTAGGCTTCTTTTAATTTTTAAAAGGATATGACGATGAAGTTTCCTTTGAGTTTGTTATGGCTTTGAATTCCCAATCGGATATCAGTGCCACAACTATAATAATAGGGCTAGCCATTACCATCAATCTTGAAGTGATTAACAGAGTAACAAAAATACCCCTGGGCATCAAATGGAATAGGGAAGACAAAGTCACTAGTGCCACTACAAAGAATAATTTCTTTAGGTCCATGGAGAGACCCGTGGAAGATAAAAATGGGGTTAGGAGGGACAGTTTTTCTTACCCATGGGATGCAGTAGCCTTTAACATATTAAGATACATCTCTTGTGAAGGAAGAATCAATGTAGTATATGGATATCATTTTAGGCTATTGCATGAGCTCAGATACCAAGAAAATTTTCCTCTTGACCAAAGATTGAATGTACCTTACTTCCTCCTCCATTCCATCAAGGACATGAGCCAAAAAGTCAGAGAAGGGAAACATCAACACTTAGCCCATCATTGCCTTATTAAGTTGATAGTGGAAGATTCCCTAAACCACTTAATAATTTTTTAATTTCTAAATCTTCTGGGAAATCACATGAATTTTTTTTTGGAACCAACGCGTTTCGAACTACCAACTGTAGTTCGAAACACGTCGGTTCCAAAAAAAAATTCATTTGATTTCCCAGAAGATTTAGAAATTAAAATGTTATGGATCACAGAAGCTTGCACTCCCACTTAATAATTACTGTCCCATGGTCCAAATTTAGAGATATGGATAGGGAAGCACCCATAGGAACTTAGAGCATTACTCCTAGGGAAACCCCTGTATCTATCATTGGGGGTAGGGAAACTAGATTAGAGAAAGAAGAAGAGGCAGAGAAGAAAAATGAAATGGAAATTGAGGAAAAAAAAGAAGAATAGGTAGAAGAAAAAATGAAAACATATGATAAGGGAGAAGAGGAAGGGAAGTTATAAGAGGAGGCCTTAAGTCCTAGACAAACCACTGTACCAATGGAAACTAAGATACCCCCCAGTAGACTATTTCATCGCCAGGGAAAACTGAAGATGAGGTGGCTGCCACTTTAGCCACCTTGGGCACTCTCATGAAATCCAAGAAGAAAATTCCCAAAAAAACCCCTCTCTAATTTAAAGCAAGAAAAAGCACTAGAATACGACAGGGTAGACCCCAAACTAACACAAAAGTTCCAATTACCAATGAGGAGTCCCCAAGTAAAAAAGTGGAGATAACGCCAAATGAGGGAAAAATTGAGGAGGTAACCTCCCCAATGCCAAAAAATAAGGCTCCCATATCCTATGTAATGAGGTACAACACCAGAGAATCACCCTTCAAGAAACCAAAAGCATCCACTGACATCCAAAAATAAGGAAAGAGCATGCTATAGGAAAAATGGAGCATGCTACAGGAAAATCAAAAGATTCTACAAGAAGAGAAGGATGGGTGGCAAGAAGAGTGGAGGGAACATATTGAAGGGAAGAGTGCACAAATGGAAGGACAAGAGATGCAGGAGGGGATACAATTTGAACACAAACTCCAAAATATAGTAGCCTCCTCACAAATAGTTGAAAAAAAAATCACAGTATTTCATGAACCTACCCCACTTCCTAATATGGGATTCTATTATAAGTTTATTGAGGGAGGAAGGTTGATCCCTGATAAATTCAAAATACCCCTCCTATATGAGCTGGAAAGAGAAAGAATAGGGTAGTACACCCACATGTGGATGAAAATATCCAAATCAAAGGATGTTTGGGATATGGGGTTGACAGAAGAGAAGCTCCTAGAAATATGCAAATAATTGGATGATGCAAGGCTCATAGAAGATACGGTGAAAGAGAAACTGCGAGCATCATAAGAAGAAAACACGAGGCTGTAGGCGAATCTACAGGAAAAGGACAACCATATTTCCACCATGGCCAACCTTTGCAAGGATCTCATGCAGTATAGACACCCTTCAAAGTCCTATGCAGTCTACCTAAAAGAGAAATTGGTACAATTCCAAATCAAAACCTTAGCTCAACATGGATCCCTACCCTTTCAAAGCTATAGACATTTCATTGATTTTTGCACACATTCTAGTGTAAGAGATAGGGATAGGATGGAATAATTATACATGCATAACCTCATTTTAGCTGATATGAATAATTGGGACCCAAATTCTAGGTTGGGGGATATGCAATTAATGGCTCTAGCATCCTCGCTAACACATGAAGAAGAGAGAGTAGTAGAGAAAAAAATAGTCATGATAAGAGAAGAAAGAGAACATCTACAAATTAGATCATAACTAATAAGCCCCAAGGGGCCCATTAGTAATCATCAATTGATCTCAAATGATGATGTGTTGGCACATAGATACATTGAGACAAAATGTTACGTCATTTCTCACTTTGATGATATATCCATGTTACTAGGAGAAGAGAGCTTGCACACATGCCAAAGAAGATGGAACACCTTTCCACTTAACCTACATTTAAGGGAATATCATTCTCCTGAGAGAATGAAAAATTAATTGGAATGAGCAACCTTCTATAAACAAGTTATGCGGAGAATGAAGATACAATGGTTAGGCTTGAAGCTCAACCCACCTTTGTTGTTGGGGATGCATGAAGGGAGAGATCAAACAAAGGAACAAAAGGACTGGGTTGAGGCAGAGAGGAATGCGGGATTCTACCCACCAGAAGGCACTCCCACTTTGTTGCCTTGGTATGTCAGAGAGGCCACTAGGGCTTTGAAAGTGATCAACAAGGACTGAGTTGCTCAGAGGATGAGCAACCATTTCAGTAGGGGGTGATGATGAGGCCCATCATTAGGTTTATTTTAAGGGGTTAAAATTCCATAATTTAGCTATTAAGTTACCTCTCTCACATTTATTTACATTTTTGTCATATTATTATTAATGAGAAGGGTGTATGATGTTTTTCATGTCTTGTTGCCTAATATGAATTAATTGCAGGAAATAAAGCTATTTTTGAGATATATTCCACCTAAGGGCTCAGAGTAGAAAACAAGGAGAGATTGTGGGATGTTTTTCCACCTCCTTAAATATCGCAATCAACCAAGATCACATCGAGATATCTCCCAACAACTTGAAGGAAAAGGTAGGTAAGGAAAATGACAGTTATGAGGATCCAAGCTCCACTCTTCTCAAGATCAAGGGGGACTTATTCCTACTTTTTAGGGAGTTATTGGTAGCTACCCATTTGTATAAATAAGCATATGCAATAGCTCATTAGGATTTTAAC
Organism: Pinus albicaulis; assembly: GCA_034641835.2. NCBI lineage: Eukaryota > Viridiplantae > Streptophyta > Pinopsida > Pinales > Pinaceae > Pinus > Pinus albicaulis. Next base: position 965,567,703 of record CM076579.1, read on the forward strand.
TTTGTATTCAAATAGGTAGCTCTTGAGATATGATTTAGTGTTATACTTTACTATCATATGATGTACTAGACATTTTATGCAATGATAATGAGAAGTTTCTTATTTCATCATTGATTTAGTCTCAAAGGGATGATGCCTTTGGGTTAGGGCCCAATACATTGGCTAATTCCCTCCTGTGTATTTATATTCTCTCTTTATGTTTCAACATATTTTTTAGCCCGTTTACATTCTAGCAGCATCAAAAATCCATCAAAATTGTGCTTGTAGCCTCTCTTCCTCGCCTCTCTCATGGGAGCTTGAGGAGAAGGATCTCCAACCACAGATCAAAAGTATTTTGTTTATGATTTCTTGAAAAGGTATATAGTGTTATTATCATGCTCATAATATTCTTATTGTAATTTAGGAGTTCGATTTGTGTTAGATTAGATTTTAGCATAGATTAAGTAGGGTCTTTGCATTCAACTCATATTTTCCACTTGTTAACATGTTATTTTTTTAATAATAAATGCATGAATGTGTGTAGTGATTACAAGGTTTTCTATAGCTACAGGGAAAGGATATTATCCATCTCATCCATCCTCCTCTCCAACTTCCAAATCTGCCACCAAAACCCTGTTTTGTGAAACTACCTCCACCACCACCGTGAGCAGCCTTCCAAGTGCAAAAAAATCATCCCAAGGGTTCTAAGTTTGGTTGGAGGTCTTGGAAACCTCTCACTCACCTCATTCCACCTTATCTCACCCTTATACACCTTATTTTCACCTTTTTCATCCTTAAAACCCTCTCGACATGTTTCCTGTAGCACTTCAGGACATCCTGTAGCAATTATAGGACATCATGTATCAACTTCATGGAGAGGCATTGTAGGTCACCTCTTCACTCCATTTTAGCTCCTTTTTACCTTCTTAGCCTATAATAGGATGCACTTGACCCCCAACCCTGAATTCAAGGTTAGAAGAGACTTTTAGGCCACTTCAAAGCTCCTTCCTTCCTCGTTGCAAAAACATAGTGGGAATTAGGGTTTTATTTCATTTCAGAATTAGATTGAATTTCACATGAAAGTAAAAGTTGAATGAAAAAATAGATATGATTTGGTTCATGCTTTCATGAGTTGTGTGATGATAGAATAGTTTCTATACTGTGAATAAGTAGATAGCTAGATGAATGATTTCCATGGCATAGTTTCCTTTTTCTACAATTAGTTTAATTGTTTATGCTTTTCTTTCAGTGTCAATTGAAAGTAGGAATTTGATATAAATTCTCTTTGTATTAGACTAGAAGTAATTCATTGTATTACATTTTCTAGCATCACTTTAATAAATAGAAGGAATGGCTTAGAAGTACTACTGACAAAAATACCTAGTTGAGGGTGGCATGAGTAGAATCCATCTATTGTGCATATAGCATTGTCACCTCTAAGTTCACAAAACCCAAGTTGATAAGTAAAGCTGAGTAGCCCTTGGGAGTTGCAGCACTCTTGGTGCAATACCAGGGCTCACCAATGTTGTATCATTAAATCTGCACTTTTTATTTCATTTCAGTTATTTATTTGCTTAATCGTTTTCAATTTACAATTTCTATTTGGTTCAGTAGTTTTCAAATCAGATGTTCTGCTTTAAATATAAATTACATTTGGTTGTTTCAAAGTGGATTTACTTTATGTATTTCAATTAGGATTGATGTTACTTCATTTTTGTTTCTTGGAGATCATCATAGGATCATTATTTGCATGCACCTTACTGTAGTTATGTTTTCTCATTTTGTAGTTGTTGTTCCTTAGGTGAAAACTTAGTGTTTGATGGATTTTCTTTGTTGTTTCCAGTAGAAGATATTCATAATTTGATGCTTTGGGTGGTTTGTTTTAGTTAGAATAAAAATTTCTTAATTATGTTATGGTTTGGTTCCTTTAACATTAAAGCTTCACTTTTTTTAGGATAATAGTAATTAGTTATACCAACATTGATCTTGCATAAACTATGTGGATAACCTTGAAATAGAAAGACGAGACCTCAGGTTAACAATCTAATGTGTAGTAGCTAGTTGGTCCTTTAGGAATTATTAATTGCCTCAACACCACCATCAAGGTACATATTGGAAATATTATTCATGAATATATTATTAATCCAATTCTCTTGATGGAATGGGTATCTAATCTCATTCTAATCACTAAGAAACATGTTACCTTTCAAATCTATGTTTATTACCATGATCTCACATGGTGTGTCCTAAAGAAAATTGTTCTCCCCCATTCATATATCAAATCATTGATGATTGTGCTACTAGTGAAATATTTTATTTTTCTAGCAAGCCATTTCATATGCATTTGATGACATTAGGCATATCATGGAAGCCTATATATTTGACCTTGCAACTCATTCCATGGGTTTTCATGATCATACTTCTTACCTCAAGGTGGTTTTTACTCATTTTCAATTCTACAATATTTGCTTAAACCTACATAATTTATCTTTTTCCTAGTGTGTGTGTGATTAATGGGATTTATTACATCCAAGCATGGGATCCTTGTTGGTGAATTGAAGGTTGAGTCAATAGTCTAATTATATCCTCCTTGCAATCTAATCCAACTTCATGGTTTGCAGGGGAAGGAAAACTTTCTGTGCTAATTTCATTTCTAACTATGTTTATATTACCACAAGGTTATTGCATCTTCTCAATAAGAGTGTACATTTTATATGGGAGGATAAATCTCAATGCTCATTTGATGCTCTAAATAAATCCTTGATATCAACCCCCTTGTCGTGCCCTCCTAACTACACTTAGGAATTCTTATTATATCTTGTGGCCTCTAAATCCACCATTGGCATGGTGCTCATACAATATGTCAAGTCACAAAAAAAACATGTTATTTACTATCTTAGCAAATTTATTTTTGGTACCAAGCTTCATTATGCACATGTTGACAAATTGGCCCTGCAACCTATATATTTTGTCTAATTTTTACCATTTTACATACTCATGTGAAAATTAATAATTGTAGTAGGATCAACCCCATACAACACTTATTAAGTCGACAAGTAATTGGTGGCAAGTATTCCAAGTGTATCATCACTTGCAAGAGTTGGATATTTATTTTGTTACTACCAAATTGAAGAAATATAGAGCTTTCATAGAGTTAATATATGACTTTATTCAGGTTAATGACTAATTTCCTTATGAATCTTCATTCCTTATCAACTGCTACGGTCCATAGTATGGTGACATATTGATATATCTACAACCTAGTGGTTTCAACCTCAACTATATTGATGTAAGAATTGGTGATGCCTCATAACACTAAAATTTACCTTTTATTGATAATATTATTTATCATGAAGGAGTTGATTCAATTATACATTAGTGTCTTGTCAAGCAAAAAGTTAATAAAACTTTAAATGATTTCCGTTGTAGAGCATGTAGTGGTAATCTCTTTTGGATTACCACCACCCAAAAAATGTTGCACATTGGATACTTTTTGTCATATACCTTTAAATATCGCATTAAAGTGAACCAAAAGTTCCACCCTTACCAAATATTTACCAATAAAATGTGTTTTCATTCTACTCCTCTCCATTCTATGTTTGTCGTCACCCCATTTACTAAATGGGATATCTATTTCATGACCTGAAGGCCTTCCTAAACTAAGGGCCATAAATACATTATTGAGGCTATTGACTAATTCACCAAGTGGGATGATATTATGCCTACCTACTATAATTATGGCATAACTAATGCATTATTCATTCCTACTATCACAAAGTTTGATGTCCCTCATATAGTAGTTCCCGACCATGGGTATCATTTATGTAATAGAATGTTGACTAATTTAGCTACCAAGTTGGATTTTAGTCACAAGAAATTGACATGTTATCACCACCAATCCAACGGAAAAGTTGAGGCCACCAACCACAACTTGAAAAATCTAATCCAAAATTTGGTGGGGGCTCACAAGATTAATTATCATGTTGGGTCTATTTTAGTTCGTTTCTTATCATGCTTATTTATTTATTTTCAAATGTCAGCGTCTACCTAGACCTACTCAGGATTTGTAGATGGTGCCAACTATAGTACCTGGAACTTTTATTCCACTGCTAAGATGATTTTTTTTGCCATCAACAAACTGGTGAATTCATGAGAAATTCCTTGGTCCTTCAACCTGTTATCATCAAAAATGTCTTTTTTGTAATTTTTTTGTAAAATGCTGACAGTTGCATTTTCAGCATTAAAGGTTGTAATAAATGGGTTAATACTCTTAGCCATGTTTCGAAACCTGACATGGTTGAAAATTGAATATCACTGACAATGAGCATGTCACTATTTTTCATCTTCTCCGATAGGTTAACTATTACTTTTTCTTTAAATTTTTAATGTGTTGACTGTGTTGACCATGTCAACATAAGTATTTTGAGTGCAAGTGTCTCTATTATCATTGAAAAGGGTAAAGTATGAGTTTAATCGTACATACCTTATGTAATAATTAAAATTACTATATGCTTGATTTCATTGTAATTATCGATCATTATTTACAAGAGTGGTAAAGGGTGATGTTAATTTTAATTTGACATTAATGCAGGTTCACCGTATCAATACAGTTATATTGGTATATGGTTCTGGTTCCCATTTGGCATTTGAAACAGTTTTTATTACAACAAACTAACAGTAGATCCCATAGAGAGTGCCATCCAGAACGGGAAAGGGAGAAAGGATTGACCGAACTAAGCCTAAAGAGCAAAAATTCTTGAATGTTTACCATGATCTCCTACATTTGTGATAGTAGCCTGAGCTGCCAAACCCACATTCTCCAATGTAGATGCATATAAGCATGCATCGTTCAATTTATGTGCCCACAATAATTTTCAAACTGGGCAAAATAAAAATGCGGAAGCTTTTCTCCACCTGATCTAAAGTCTAACCTTCTATGACTTTAGAATACTCTTTAGCGAAAGTTATTTTCCTTTTTAATTTCTCTATTTTCATCCACGCAACTTCATATGCGAATGTCGTTGGAATTCAGTCGATCCAAATCGGACAGAAATCACACTCACTACTCCTCCAGATTTTATCAATCAAAAATTACACGAAATAGATGGTTTTTAAATACCACCATTGCCACGCGCCTATCAATGAACGATATCATGTTCACTCAGGAAAAACCCACTTACCATCTTGAAACTGTGCGAAACCACTAGTTTGGTTTTCGAAACCTCCTTCCACAATTCCGTCTTCCAGTTCCACTTTAATTCGTTTATCATTGACTCACGATTATGCCTTCAACGTTTGCGCAGATTTTGTGTGCCATTCTAACCTTCGACAAGTTCATAAGGTTCCCCATTCTCATTTAAAACTGTGTGTAACCCCTTTGGAGGTTATCAAAACCGTTCCTCTGTTCACATCTATGTAGAAGCCTCTCTTCATGATTTCATCGATCTTCAAGTTACCATTATGCATCCACTTCCTTGTTTTACCTTGCCATTGGCTCACAATCTCGCTCCATCATTTGAAAATGTAACAAAAACCCAATAGCTTATCTCTCTAAACTTCGGTTTTTGTTATACTTCCACACTAATGTAGTTCCTCTGTTTTGAAATTCTGCTCCTATTTAAAGTCTGCGCGAAAATCCTTCAACGCTGATCCAATTCCACTATTGATTGGATATATTTCTGATACACATACAACCCAATGTATTAATTACAAAAATATGAATTTAAATTCAAATGCCCTCTTGTGTCATCGATCCTTGCAGTGATCGATGACTGTAATTTCCTCTAATCTCCCTCAGAAATATATATAACCCCTCTTATGAACCTCGCTCTAAATCGATATTAACCCTGTAATTAACATCAATTTACTCAATCATATGCAGAATCTCATATTCAACCCTTAACATAGAGTTTTATCACGCACTGCTCATAAACTCTGAGTATTTTTCACAAATAATTCAAACAGTCAATGACCTTATATTCAAAACAAATTCCTTCATATATACATATGAAATCAAATACAAAAACTTTCTTGTCTCTGACCTGATTTTCAAATCAATGGCCCTTCCCTACAACTACTGCCCGTAGGCTTACAAAAAAAAATCTGTTTGTCCAATTCCTACTCTAACTCCCTGTCTCTACTACCTACCCCTTCTTGCCTTTTAGGCTTATTATTTTTATACAAATTATGATAAACCAATTTAGGTTCAGATCCTTCAATCTCTCAACAGAATCCTCTAAATCCTCAAGGTCTTAAAACTTATCTTTTATCCCTAAAAATCCTCATAAAATCATGGAACTGATTCTAACTTAATATTTACAATCAATTTCTAAACCTTTCAATCCTTATGAATCTGAATTATCCTATTTCCCTCATGTTCTCCAATCATTTGGGAACATTTACAAAATCCTCACATTAATAAAAATCACTCAAAATATTAATAATTACATAAAAACCCAATATTCTTTTAAAAACACAAGACCCCTATGTTTATTAAAACACAAAGTATTTTCTAAATCTAATGCCCCTGCATCAGACTTCCAAGGTTAAAAATAATCATGATCTCCTAATCATATGCTTTCGGTCCTTGGCCTCCTGGATCCCACACTTTGTTCTGTAATTCATCATCTACATCTGTTGTTGTTTGTTGATTTTCTCTAGGTCTCCATATTTTATGTTGCCTTGCTCCACTGGTTGTACTTTCACAGTCTGTTACTATCTTCCTTTTGTTTCTGCTCCTTTTCTTTCTTGTTTCTATCTTCTTCTAAGACACTTTCATCATTATCTTTCTCATTAGTTCAATTTCTCTATCCAATAAATCTTCTGATTGCTGAATTCTTTCATTTCTTGATTGTTGAACTTCCATTCTTACTTTTTGAGCTCTTACTCTTGCTCATGCTTCTGCTTTCTGAGCTTTTACTGCCACCCTATCATCCTTACCCTCTTTTTTTCTACAACCAAAAACTTCTTCCAAATTGTCACTTAAGACAATTTCTTTGCCTCCTTCCTTCAGAAATTCATTGGACTGGTACATAATGTACTCTCTTCTGCTATCTTCATTCCCTTGCATCTTCACATTCTGCAATTCCCAATATTGAAATTGATATTTTTCTTCCTATATTGAATCCTGATTCTTCAGCATAATTTCCAGCAATTTAATTTCTTCATTCCATGGATTAAAGATTTCCACATAATTTTCTTCCTTCTCCTCTATTTGACTGTCCAACTATGTCAAATTTTCTCCAGCACCTGCAACAAAACCTGCATTCACAAAATAATTTTTAAACCAAAAATCATAAGGCTTCAGTGCCTTACTTTCCTCTGCCAGCATTTCAGTATGTTTCCCTGAAATTTCTTCCTCTATTAGCACCTCAGTATGCTGATTTATTTTCCCCAAATAATTCTCTGAAGAATTCTCAAGACTGTCAACAAGTCTTTCTTTCACACCATCTGTCCTCATGATGTCTTTCTATTCTCATTCACTGTAGTGAAACCTACCTTCTGCAATCTCCCTATCATACTCTGAGTTTTCCAACAAATATTCCAGCAATGCAATTTCTTTGTGGCATTTCTGCGGTATTTCATCATCATTTACAATTCTTGCATTTATACACAAATTTTTAGTTTGAAAATTACAAGTTTCAACAGTCTCAACTCTTGCTTCACACATCAATGCTCTAGACTGAATCTCTTATTCTTCTTTCACAAGAAATTATTCTTGTGTTGTAACAGCTTCAAATTCATCACTGCTTCCTTCATTCAAGGGACATTCTTCATCACTGTTTTCTGCTTCAAAGTATTTATCTATTGAAAGATACTCTCCCATACTTTTGATAGCTTCAAAATTTTGCTCATCATCCTTTGTAAAAACTGTAATCAAATCAAATTCATTAGATTCAAAAATACAAGGCTTTACATCATCCTGTTGATCTGGACTTGTCCAACAGTTCAGGAAATCATCAATAATTCCCTCTTCAGCAAGGTAGACTTCTTGTTGTCTTAAATCTTCATCATGATTCATAAGATCTTTCACAAATCTGCATTATTCATTGGTACCCATAACTTCAGTCTGTTCTGCTTCACAAATGGAAACATCCATTTTCAACTCAAATTCACTGAGTTCTGCATATTCATATTGCACATTCATCCTTTGTTCAAGCTTTCTCAGCTTTTCTGCTAACTTCATGTTAACTTGTTGTTCTCTCTTCTGTTGTAGCCTCTACCACTTTACTCTCTTCTTCATGAGCCAGCCAATTCTCTGGGTTTCCTCTATAATCAATTTCAATTTATTAAATTGGTTCCTTATCTCATCTAATTCTTTCTCATATTCTGCATCAGCTAACTGTTGTCTTATGCCATTTTCCCTGGCATCTCCTTTCTCTTTTCTTCTGTTGTGGTCTCTCTCTGAACCTATGTTATCTCTTCTATGACTATCAGTAGTCATCTTCTTCTCCATGAGTTCCTCACTCATTCACCATGAGTTGTATTAAAGCCTCTGCAATAACAATTCCTCCTTGTTACAACTTACCTCACCAATCCTCTCCTCTAGATTTGGTCTTTTGGCAATCACTAGTCCTCTATCTGCTAGAACCTTTTGAGCATTCCTCTCTACTCCTTCTAGGCTTCAAATCATCTGCAACTTTTAGAACACAATTTTCATATTCATCCAACCTCTGTTGGAATTTCCTCAAGGTTCTGCCACATTCTTCTTCCACTTAGAATCCTTTACTGGATTCCTTCATCACTTCTTTCAAAGTTGTGATCTTCCTTTGCTGAGATTTCTTCAACTACTTGCAACCTGAATTCTGCAAACATATTCTTCAAACCAGAGTTAAAATAACATTTTTCAACTCACCTTCAAGATCCCGGTATGATCTTGTTTCACCTCTCACCTGCATTGTATCTCTATGTGCTGCAATCTGTCAGTTTCAAAATCTGATCTTTCACACATGCATTCAATTCAATTAAAAAAAACTTGAACCTTCAAAAAGAGCTATTTCCAGCTCTGATACCATTTGATAACAGCCTGAGCTTCCAAACCCAAATTTTCCAATGTAGATGCATATAAGCATGCATCATTCAATTTATGTGCCCACAATAATTGTCAAACTGGGCAAAATAAAAATGCAGAAGCTTTTCTCCACCTATTCTAAAGTCTAACCTTCTATGACTTTAGAATACTCTTTAGCGAAAGCTATTTTCCTTTTTAATTTCTCCATTTTCATCCATGCAACTTCATATGCGAATGTCATCGGATTTCAGTCGATCCAAATCGGACAGAAATCACACTCACTACTCCTCCAGAGTTTATCAATCATAAATTACACGAAATAGATGGTTTTTAAATACCACCATTTCCACGCGTCTATCAATGAACGATATCACGTTCACTCAGAAAAAACCCACTTACCAACTTGAAACTTCATGAAACTACTGGTTTGGTTTTCGAAAACCTCCTTCCACAATTTCGTCTTCCAGATCCGCTTTAATTTATTTATCATTGACTCATGATTCTGCCTTCAACTTTTGTGCAGATTATGTGTGCCATTTTAACCTTCGACAGGTTCATAAGGTTCCCCATTCTCATTTAAAACTGTGCGTAACCCCTTTGGAGGTTATCAAAACCATTCCTCTGTTCACATCTATGTAGAAGCCTCTCTTCACGATTTCGTCGATCTTCAAGTTACCATTCAGCATCTGCTTCCTTGTTTTACCTTGCCATTGGCTCACAATCCCGCTCCATCATTTGAAAATGTAACAAAAACCCAATAGATTATCTCTCTAAACTTCGGTTTTTGTTATATTTGTGTAACTGCCTGCTTTGCAATTGCGCCCTATTTTAAAGGCTGTTATTATGAAAACTTCAACAATGATCCAATTCCATCAATATCAATGAGCATATTTTTGATACACATACAACCCAATGTATTAATTACCAAAATCTGAATATTAATTCAAATTCCCTCTTGCGTCATCAATCCTTGCAGTGATCGATGACTGCAATTTCCTCTAATCTCCCTCAAAAATATATATAACTCCTCTTATGCACCTCGCTCTACATCGATATTAACCTTGTAATTAACATCAATTTACTCAATCATATGCAGAATCTCATATTCAACCCTTAACACAGAGTTTTATCATGCACTGGTCATAAACTCTAAGTATTTTTCACAAATAATTCAAATAGTCAATGACCATATATTCAGAAAAAATTCCTTCATATATACATATGAAATCAAATACAAAACCTTTCTTGTCTTTGGCCTGATTTTAAAATCAATGGCCCTTCCCTACAGCTATTGCCCGTAGGCTTACAAACAAAACTATGTTTTTCCAATTCCTACTCTAACTCCCTGTCTTTACTACCTACCCCTTCTTGCCTTTTAGGCTTATTATTTTTATACAAATTATGATGAACCAATTTAGGTTCAGATCCTTCAATCTCTCAACATAATCCTCTAAATCCTCAAGGTCTTAAAACTTATCTTTTATCCCTAAAAATCCTCAGAAAATCATGGCACTGATTCTAACTTAAGATTTACAATCAATTTCTAAATCTTTCAATCCTTATGAATCTGAACCATCCTATTTCCCTCATGTTCTCCAATCATTCAGGAACATTTACAAAATCCTCACAATAATAAAAATCACTAAAAATATTAATAATTACATAAAAACCCAATATTATTTTAAAAACACAAGACCCCTATGTTTATTAAAATACAAAGTATTTTCTGAATCTAATGCCCCTGCATGAGACTTCCAAGGTTAAAAATAATCATGATCTCCTGATCATGTGCTTTTAGTCCTTTTCTTCCTGGATCACACACTTTGTTCTGTAATTCATCATCTACATCTGTTGTTGTTTGTTGCTTTTCTCCAGGTCTCCATATTTTATGCTGCCTTGCTCCACTGGTTGTACTTTCACAGTCTGTTATTGTCTTCCTTTTGTTGCTGCTTCTTTTTTTTCTTGTTGTTGTCTTCTTCTGAGACACTTTCATCATTATCTTTCTCATTATTTCAATTTCTCTGCCCAAAAAATCTTTTGATTGCTGAATTCTTTCATTTCTTGATTGTTGAACTTCCATTCTTACTGGCTGAGCTCTTACTCTTGCTCTTGCTTCTTCTTGATAAGCTTTTACTGCCACCCTATCATCCTTACCCTCTTGTTTTCTACAACCGAAAACTTCTTCGAAACTGTCACTTAAGACAATTTCTTTACCTCCTTCCTTCAGCAATTCATTGGACCGGTACATAATGTACTCTCTTCTGCTATCTTCATTCCCTTTCATATTCACATTCTGAAATTCCCAATATTGAAATTGAGATTTCTCTTCCTGTATCGAATCCTAATTCTTCAGCATAATTTCCAGCAATTTAATTTCTTCATTCCATGGATTAAATATTTCCACACAATTTTCTTCCTTCTCCTTTATTTGACTGTCCAACTATGTCAAATTTTCTCCAGCACCTGCAACAAAACCTGCATTCAAAAAATAATTTTTAAACCAAAAATTATAAGGCTTCAGTGCCTTTCTTTCCTCTGCCAGCATTTCAATATGTTGCCCTAAAATTTCTTCCTCTATCAGCACCTCAGTATGCTGATTTATTTTCCCCAGATAATTCTCTGAAGAATTCTCAAGACTATCAACAAGTCTTTCTTTCACACCATCTATCCTCATGATGTCTTTCTGTTCTCGTTCACTGTAGTGAAACCTGCCTTCTGCAATATCCCTATCATACTCTGAGTTTTCCAACAAATATTCCAGTAATGAAATTTCTTTTTGGCATTTCTGAAGTATTTCATCATCATTTACAATTCCTGCATTTATACACAAATTTTCTGTTTGAAAATTACAAGTTTCAACAGTCTCAACTATTGCTTCACACATCAATGCTCTAGAATGAATCTCTTCTTATTCTTTTAGAAGAAATTATTCTTGTGTTGTAATGTCTTCAAATGCATCACCGCTTCCTTCATTCAAGGGACTTTCTTCATCACTGTTTTCTGCTTCAGAGTATTTATCTACTGAAAGATACTCTCCCATACTTTTGACAGCTTCAAAAGTTTGCTCATCATCCTGCGTAAAACCTGTAATCAAATCAAATTTATTAGATTCAAAAATACAAGGCTTTACATCATCCTGTTGATCTGGACTTGTCCAACCGTTCAGGAAATCATCAATAATTCCCTCTTCAGCAAGGTAGACTTCTTGATGTCTTAAATCTTCATAATGATTCATAAGATCTTTCATAGATCTGCATTCTTCATCTGTACCCATAACTTCACTCTGTTATGCATCACAAATGGAAACTTCCATTTTCAACTCAGCTTCACTGAGTTCTGCACATTCCAATTGCACATTCATCCTCTATTCAAGATTTCTCAGCTCTTCTACTAACTGCATGTTCACTTGATTTTCTCTCTTCTGTTGTAGCCTCTGCCACTTTACTCTCTTCTTCACGAGCCAACCAATTCTCTGGGTTTCCTCTATCATCAATTTCAATTTATTAAATTGGTTCCTTATCTTAGCTAATTCCTTCTCATATTCTGCATTAGCTAATTGTTGTCTTATGCCATTTTCCTTGGCATCTCCTTTCTCTTTTCTTTTGTTATGGAAATGGGGATACAAAATTCCTCATTTCTCAACTTATTTGAAAATTATAATAGACACCACCATTGTTGTAACAACCCCGGGTTAAAAATTCATGTAATAAAATTTAATAAAGGAAAAATAATACCACGATCAAGGGACACTTATTCTAAGCTGAATGTTTGGAAAAATATCCTATTGGGCATCATTTGATGTGTTTATGTCTAAGGGGAAATTGGTAAAGGCTTTGAAAAGGAAAAAAATTATATTTGGCATTTATTTTATGAAAATAAAGGAAATTAGGAGAAAAGGGATGTGAAATGTCACAAGTTTCATGTGAGGAGGAATTTGAAGGTAAATTAAGGGAAAATGAAGAAATTAGAGGCATCAATAATAAAAATAACTCATAGCATCTATTGGTAGCCTTTTTTTAGTTCATTTTTGGAATTAGTTTTATAAAGGAGAAGAGCACCAAGAGGGGAAGGAAAGCAAGCAAACAAAGGAAGGACAACGAAGGGAAAGGAAAGTAAAGGAAAGCAAAGGAAATCAATGATCAAGCAATGAAAATTTGGTTCAAGCAGCTTTAGCAAGAATACTTGCAGGTAACATGTTGCATGTATGATTTCCTAGTTGTTTTTGACGTGCATGGTATGTGCATGTTGGTATTTGGTTCCTTTTCTATCAGTGGCATCAATTTTGATGAGTTTTTACAGTGGTTTTATCCTTACCTTTCCATTTCTTGATAGCCATGGTGTGATGGTATTATTTCTCGGTTGAGCTTTGGATTTCCGGAAGGTTTTGGATCTGGGTGAGGTGGTCTCGAGAAAATCCTAAGGGTTGGGGGTGGAGATGGTTTTCTCTAGGAATCCCTCAACAGGTGGGTGGAGATAGGAAAATTCCTCAAAGGATGGTGAATGAATTCAAAGGCATCCAAGATTAGTTTGGTTTTGTGATCTTGACACCAGTTTAGATGAGATCATGGTATGGTGAGGGTGGAGGTGGTTTAATCTCTGGATTCCCTTGGTTGTTATGGATTGGTTTATCCCATGAGATCCCACATTCATGCTTAAAATATGGCATGTGGGTGATTGGCTAAAAGAAATATTTTTTTCAGCCCAATCTATGGTCGGGTGGTATGTGGAAGTTCCATACCTGGTCGGATTTTACCTAAGTTTAATAAGAGCTAAGTTTATCTTTCTTTTGATGAGTAAATGTACTTGTTATTATGTGGCTTTAATTTTTTTTCTCTCATTTTCATTTATTTGGTTATATGATGGTTATAAGCATGGTTATATGACAAATATTAGTCATGGTTCTCTTCATGTTTTTATTTGTCATGAATGAATAATGAATGCAATACCTAATTGGTGTTATGAAAACTATTTTGAGAAGGAATTGGTCCTTCTTGTTAAAACTCATATGAGTTTTTAGATCCGTATGTTCATATATGAATTCATGACCTATAGGTTGCATGTTTACCAAGTGTTTGACGAAATGTCACTATTTGTGAGAGATCGGGCCAAGTCCTGGTTAAATTTTTGGTTTATAACCTTTGTTTCCATGTCATTCATCAGTTCTAAAAGTTTCACTGAGTTCTGGGCAGAGGCCTGAGTCGTAGCCGTAAAAAAGCGACTCATAATTCAGGGTCGCTAGCATAGAACTGACTGGAAAATTCCATAGTTGTTGGTAGGCAGGCCTATGGGAGCGACTGGAGGGTTATATTTGTTTTCATGCCTTCGAAAGGGAGCGAATGAGGCTCTATTTCAGTGAAAAATAGAGTTATCTTGGGGTTGGGTTGCCCTAAGTTAGAGGTTATTTAACACTTGAGGGAAGTCATTAAGGTATTATGTTGTCGATTCCATTTCATTAAGGTCATATAGGAGGTTGAGTCTTATCATAGTGACTCTCAGCTCATGTTTACCCCGAGAAAACTGGTGAAAGCGGGAGTCATTACAAGGTGGCATCAGAGCGGGTTTCACTCTCTTTGTGTAAAGTCTGATGTGTCAAGGTTATAGTTTTCATGCATGGGGTCATGGTATACAATTGGTATGGTCATGCATGTTGTTTATATGTTGATATGTTATTATATGGATATGCTTATGATTATCCATGTACATGCTAATGTGGACTGATCTTGAGTATGAGATAAGCCTCCCCTGAACATCAATAAAGTATGGATTTTATTTTGGTATCTATTTTTTTTATTTGACATGTACATTTGTAGGAAGAAGTGAATCAAAGATGAAGATAAAAATGGTAGAATACAGTTCTTGTGACTCTCCATACAGATCAGTTGGGCAACAAAGAGAATATTATTCTCATGGTATAGTAGATACATTGAGGATCTTGAGGGAAGAGATCAGAAGTTACAAAGAAGACAAAAACAGGTTGGTTGAGGCTCATGAAATACTTTCAAGGGAAAAGGAGAAGTAGGGAGAATTCAATGCAGTGATTCCTTAGATCTTGTTAGAGTTGCAGAAACATGGATAGTTGAGGATCAGTCAAGAGAAGGAAGAGAAAAATAATGGAGCCTATGGTAGTAGATTCGGTCTAGATATAGGTTGGATAGAGGGGATACAATTAGAGGTGGAATATCATTGGTTACACTTGACATGAGGACTAGTTTGTATGGGCATCATTCTAGTTCCTCATCCAAGATACATCATCACAGTCATCACCATCATCATCCTTATAGGAGGGAGTATTTTCCTACGAAGTTTAAGAAAGTGAAGAATCCTACATTTGATGGAAAGATGAAGAAGTCAGAATATGCAGAGGCATGGTTGTTTGGGACGAATAAATTCTTCAGATTGCATAGATATTTAGAGGACATGAAATCCAAGATAACCACCTTCAGTCTCAAAGGGAAATAAGATATATGGTGGGAATATGTAAATAATTTCAATGGAATTCGAGAATAATACTTGATTTGGGAGGAGTTCGAGAGGCTCTTCAAGAATCAATACTTATGAGAGAGGTATTATGATCATAGAGCTAAGGAGTTTTATGAGTTGAAAATGGTTTTATGACATGTGATGAGTATACTAGTAGGTTATTGGAGTTGTTAGGGTGTGTGCCTTATCTCAGGGATAAGAACGCTAAGATTCAACTATTCATCAATGGATTTCCAGCAACATATAAAGACCGGATTGAATTTGATGAGCCTAGATCATTGGAGGAGGCCATCCGGAATTTGAAGCATTGTTATGAGAAATAAAAGCCAAAGGCTGAGCCTAAGAATGATTTGAAATGAAATGAGAAATTTAAAGGGAAGTGGCCACCAAAGCGAGGAAGAACTCAAGATGTAGGTGAGAAAGAAAATGTGGTTCCTTACATGAGATTCATTGCAATTGAGAAGGGACATGGGTCACAACACAAAGAGCAACAGACTAGAGGTGATGGTAGAGGACCGTTGCAGTGCTGGATATGTGGAAAATATCATCACAAGAAGTATTTTCCATTGTACTAGGGAGGTAGGCCTTAGATCTATAGTGTTTAGGACACACAAACAATTAGGGATGTTAGTCATAGAACTCCTCGGATTTATGCATCTATGGAAAAAAATTAGGAAGATTATCAAGCATCCATTATTGAAATGGAAGATAATCGCTGTGGTCGATTTGTTTTTATTTTGATTGATCCTGTATCTAATTATAGTTATGTTAATCTTGACCTAATGGATAGGTGTGGCTTGAGAAAATAAGTACATGCAAAGTCTTGGTTGGTGCATTTTGCTACAGGTACTAAGAATATATTTCATTATTGGGCAAGAGCTTCTAAATTTGAGTTAAATGTTATGCCTACAACAACACATTTGAATGTACTGCCATTGGGATCATATAGTATGATTTTGGGTATGGATTGGTTGTATCTTCATAGGACCAAAGTAGATTGATATGAAAAATCTATTGAGTGCTTGGACGTTATTGGGGAAAAGAGAGTCTTGCAGGGAAAGAAGAAGCCTCCATTGGTTAGGATGGTCACAACTATGCAGGATAAGTGCAGTTGTAGAAAGGGGTGTGTGATGTTTGAAATTCATATTTCCAACGATAAGGGTAAGGATGTTGAGGATGTAGAAATATTGTAGAGGTACCATGTATTGCAGCGGTTTTGGGATGTATTTTACGCAGAAGTTACAGAGTTTCCCCCTCACAGGGAAGTGTATTTTTTCATTGAGTTGGTACCAAGGGAAACACTAGAATCAAAGGCACCTTACAGGATGAGCACTCTAGAGTTAGTAGAGTTGAAGTTGCAGTTGAAGGAAATTGTTGATAAGGGATACATTAGGACAATTGTATCACGTTGGGGTGTGCCAGTATTTTTCGTGAAGAATAAGGATGGTACTCTCAGGTTGTGCATTCACTATAGAAATATGAACAAGGTGGCGATCAAGAACAAGTATCCATTGTCGAGGATTGACGACTTGCTTGATCAGTTGAAGGGAGTAGCATTTTTATCAAATTTTTAGTTTAGATAAAGATACCATCAGGTATGCATAAAAGAAGAGGACATCCACAAGAATAATTTCAAGACTAGGTACAGGAATTATGAGTTTTTTGTAGTTCCTTTTGGTTTGACTAATGCCCCAACTAATTTTATGTGCTTGATGAATAATGTGTTTCATCCTTATCTGGAATTTTTTTTATTATGTTCATTGATGATATATTGATATATTATAAGAGTGAGGAAGAGCATGTTGAGCATTTAACAACAATGTTGAGATTGCTAAGAGAGAATCTGTTGTATGCCAAGCTTATCAAGTGTAGTTTCTTTCCGACAGAGGTGCATTACTTTGGAGATGTTGTTTCCAAGGAAGGCATAGCATTAGATCCAGAAAATATAAGAGAAATCATGGAATGGGAAGCTCCTATAAATGTGGATGAAGTCAGATCATTCATGGGGTTAGTAGGTTACTATAGGAGGTTCATCAAGGACTTCTCACACATTGTATATCCTATTATATCATTGTAGAGATAAGGTAAGAATTTTTAATGGATAGAGGAATGTGCAGCCAGTTTTGGGCAGCTAAAGTAGTTGTTGACAAATGCTCTAGTTCTTATGATTGCACATTTGGCCCAAAGAGTTCAAAGTGCGTACAAATGCTTGCAAGATAGGGCTTAGTGGAGTCGTTATGCAAGAGGGACTAGTGGTGTGATATGAGTCTAGGAAAATAAATGATCATGAGCATAACTATGTGACTCATGATCTTGAGTTGGAAGCTATTATTCATGCATTGAAGATGTGGAGACATTATCTTCTTGGAAGGAATTTTGTATTGATGAACGATCACAGTGGGTTGAGATATTTTTTTGATCAACCAAATCTTAAGTCGAGGCAAGCTAGATGGTTGGATACCCTTAGTGAGTTCGATTTTGAGATCATATACATCAAGGGTAAGGAGAATAGGGTTGCAGATGCTCTCAATAGGAAAGTGCAGTTGAACCATGTTGCAATAGTGAACTCATATGGGACAAATTTACATGATTGAATTTTACAGGAAGGATAGTAGGATGATAGGTATAGGGATCTTATGCATAAATTAAAAGAGGGTTCAGGTGATCAGGATGTGGAATATCATCTCACGGCGGATGGATTGGTGAGATTTAGGGAAAAGGCCTATGTGCTAGATGAAAATGAGCTCAAGAAGCCTATCTTGAGGGAGTTTCATGTCAAGCCATATTGAGGTCACACAGGGTATTAGAAGACGTTGACAAGAGTGAAGAAGTTCTATTATTGGTCGAATATGAAGAAGGAAGTGTCAAAGTTTCTGGCTAGGTGTTTGGACTGTCAGCAGGTGAAAGAAAAGTGTAACCATCTAGGTGAGTGTTTTCAGCCTATTTTTTTTCCAGCATTGAAATGGGAGGCCATTTCCATGGACTTAATTATAGTTCTTCCAAGGACATAGAGGCAACATGATTCTATGATGGTTTTGGTCGACAGGTTGAGAAAGGTAGCTCACTTCATTCCAGTGAAGATTACTTATTCAACTAGTGAGGTAGCACAAGTATTCATCGGGGAGATCATGATATTTCTTGGTGCTCTCAAGAATATTGTGTCAGACAAGGATGCTAAGTTCACTTCCAAGTTTTGGAAGGAGTTGTTTTCAGGTTTGGGAACATATTTTTCCTTTAGTACAACTTATCATCCATAGAAATATGGACAAATAAATAGGGTCAGCAATATTTTGGAGGATATGTTGAGGATGTATGTCATGCATCAACAGAAGATATGGGATTATTACCATCCATTGGTCAATTTTTCTTACAACAATGGTTATCGGGAGTCACTGAGGATGAGTCCGTTTAAGGCACTCTATGGGAGGAGTTGTAACACTCCCATCAGCTAGAGTGATCCAGTGAACATGGTATTGATAGGACCGAACATTTTTGCAAACATGGAACAAGAAATGTAGGTTATAAAGAAGAATATAAAGGTAGAAAAGGATAGGGAGAAGAGTTATGTAGACCAGCATAGGGAATTTAAGGAGTTTTATATTAGGGAGCATGTGTATTTGCACATCAAGCCCAAGAATAACTCCTTGATGATTAGATCATGTGCCAAGTTGGAACCATCGTATTGCAGGCCTTTTGATATCCTTGACAGGATTGGACCAGTGGCCTACATACTTGCACTTCCTCCAAAAATGAAAGTCCATGATGTTTTACGTGTTCCATTACTTAAAATATATGTAAAGGATGTTGATCATGTTATTGATTGGTTTGTATTGCAGGTGGAACCAAAAGGATGTTTGCAGCTGGAATGTCAGTTCATATTGCAGCATAAACAAATCATGCTCCAGAAGAGAGAAATCGAGTAGGTTAAAGTGCATCGGAAGCACTTTGGTACTGATGAAGCTACATGAGATATGGTTGATCAGATGTGGGCTATGTATCCTTCATTGTTTTCGGGTGGAGGCAAATTAGTTTTTGTATTTGTACATAATTATGTATGGTTTCTATTGTAAATACCAAAATGAGTTGTGTTATAAAGCTACAATAAGTGGTATCGTTGTCATGTTTTCATGTTTGTCATGATGGTTTTTCTTGAGCAGGATGTTATTGTAAATATTGCAATGAGTTGGGTAATAAAGCTCCAGATGCATTATATTTTTAGTTTAAATTGGTTATTAGGCGTCACAGAACACCGCGGACAGTGTTACCCTAAGGGGGAGGGGTCTGTAATAGCCTCAGGTTAAAATTTCATGTAATAAAAGTTAATAAAGGAAAAATAAGATCACGGTCAAGGGACACTTATTACAAGATTAATGTTGGGAAAAATATCCTAGTGGGCATCACTTGATGTGTTTATGGCTAAGGGGAAATTGGAAAAGGCAATGGAAATGGATTTGAAAAGGCAAAAGGGTATTTTTGGCATTTATTTTATGAAAATAAAGGAAATTAGGAGAAAATGGAGGTGAAAGGTCATTGGTTGCATGTGAGGAGGAAATTGAAGGAAAATTAAGGAAGAATGAAGAAATTAGAGGCAGCAATAATAAAAATACCTTGGAGCATCTGTTGGTAACATTTTGTCAGTTCAGTTTTGGAATTGGTTTTAGAGAGGAGAAGAGCACCAAGAGGAGAAGGAAATCAAGCAAGCAAAGGAAGGACAAGGAAGGACAAGGAAAGCAAGGATCAAGCAAGGAAAGGTTGGTTCAAGAAGCTTCAACAAGAATACTTACACGTAACAAGTTGCATGTATGATTTTCTAGCTGGTTTTGACATGCATGGTATGTGCATGTTGGTATTTGTTTTTTTTTTTTGTCGATGGCATCGATTTGATCGGGTTTTGACAATGGTTTTAACCTTTCCTTTCCCTATAATACTAGTGTGTCCCCTTATTTTTATTGTTAGTGTAGCCCCCTTATTTTTGTTTTTTTGCCCATATATTCCCCATATTGTTATTATTGTTCCCCATAGAATCCCACTATAATTATTTTCGTGTCGTTACATTATTATTGTTATGTCGGCTCTGATTATATTATGACTCCTTAGACTCATATATATAGAAAGGAGGTTTTTTCATTTGAATCATCCAAGAATTGTTCATTTATTTAATGTAAAGGAGGTTTCTTGCTCGAACTGGATAATTTTTAAGCCATTGATCTATATTTTCTTCTATTTTGTGAGTTGGTTGCATAACATTTGGTATCAGAGCTTTGGATTCTAGGGTTTCACTTATTCAAACAATTCATCTTGGGATTTTCACCATAACTTCATTTTTAGGAGGTTTCAGAAGCTGAAATTTCAACCACGTGGATCTGAAATCTTGGGGAACATTGTATAAAATTTTTAGATATTGGTTCACTATAGTTTAAAGATATGATATGTGGAAGTTAGGGTTTTTGCAGGCTCCAAAATTCAGTCTCAAACATGTGACCTAGCGAAAATCATCATAAATTTCATTTCAGGAATTATATTTGGATTCTATAAAAAGTAGAGGAAACTACACAGGTTGTAGTGTTTCGTGTAGAAATTTTAGGTCCAAATTTAGAAAAAAGGACATGTGGAACTCCGTACAAGTTCTCTATATTTAACTAGTCTATAATCATGTCATTGTGGTATATCGATCATAAATATTTATTGAATAATCAAATCTCAGTCTGACTTGTTGGGTAGTAAAGTAGATTTAGAGGGCTACATTACAACCAAATTTCAGACCTTGGAGATCCGAAATGATAGAGTTACAACCTTTTCAAGATCAAGCTCTCAAAAGCAAGAAAGATGTGTGTATTTTTTTTTAAATTTCATAACGTTTGGTTGAAAAATCAATTTGAAGTGATTACAAAGGCATATTGAAGCATAGATATCGCTATTAGGTTATAAAATTCCTCCAAAACAAAATAATTCCACACCCATTAAGCCCTAAGAAGGATCTTATATGATGCATGAAGAGGAATAATTGCAGCATGATATCTCAAAATTATGGGACCAAGTGCAACAAATTTCTCTTTCACAAAGAACAAGCAAAGATGAACTGAAAGATGATATGGATAGTTTAAAATAATACATGCAAGATAATATGGATGGTTTGAAGGATGGCATGGAAGTTAAGATGGATGATTTGAAGGATGGCATCGAAGCTAAGATGGACGGTTTGAAAAAAGACATGGAAGGTTTGAAGGAAGGTTTGACAAAGTTGTTGCAAGAAAGGCTTCCTGGTGGTGACAAGGTAGTCCGTGAAAATCATTCTGAGGAAAAAAGTAATAAGAATTGTGATTTTAGAAACTCCAATGTTTGGTTTAAGAACCAACACATTCCAAATATCGATATGATGAAGTTTTATGGTAAGGATCCAATAACATGGATACTACAAATGGAACAATATTTTGATCTCCATGATGTGTGACACTCACAAAAGGTACGCATTGCAACTTTATATTTAGAACCCAATCAATTTGTATGGTATCGATGGCTTTGTTCTTTTAAAACACTTGTAAATTGGTCAATTTTTATGGAGGAAATGATAACACATTATGAGGATACAAGGAGCAATGCCTTCTTTATCTAATTGATAAATCTCAAAAAAAAAGGGTTGAATGGAAAAGCACATTGAGGACTTCCAAAAATTAAATATCAAGGTAACAAATATTACATAGGATCGTATGATTGATGTCTTCATAGGGAATTTAAAGGATAACATCCAACATGAGGTCCACCTTTGGGAACCTGGTTCATTGGAGAAGGCATTCATGGTGGCAAGAAAAGTTGAAAGAAAAATTATGGAAATAAGGAATTCTACCACTCACAACTATAAATATGGAAGTGTTGTTGCTCCTAGCATTCCATAAACTACAAGGTTGACACCACATCAATTGGAGGAAAATATAGAAAAATGGATTTTTTGTAGTTGTGATAAAAAATACACTAAAGGTCATAAGTGCACTGAGAATAAATTATTTTGCATAGATTGTGAAGAGGAGGAATAAAAGGAACAAGAAACATCAAAAGAGGAGGATATAAACTAGGAACCAACCCCACAGAAAAAGTAAATGAATCTGACCATATCTTGTAATCAATTGGCAGGAATTACCACTCCTCAAACTCTCAATATAGAAGGATATATCAAGAAGAGAAAGGTAATAGTGCTAATTGATTCGAGTAGCACCCATAATTTTATTCATTTTAAGATAGCCAAGGAATTTAATTGCTTCCTATATCCAGCAACATAGTTTCAAGTGATGGTTTCAAATGGAGCAAATATAAATTACTCTAGAAAGCGCCATAATATCCAGCTAACCATATGGGAATAATTATTGAATATTCCAATGCTCTCAATTCCAATGGTTGGTGTTGATGTTGTACTAGGAGTCCAATGGTTACAATATTTGGGGACACTAGCCCATCTAGCATCCATCCCTGCAGCATACTCTGTAGAATCAACTGCGCATCTCGGTAGTGTCTCTGCCTCATCACATTTGAACCTTAAGATAGCAGTCCTCCATAGGGATTATCCATCTAAGGCTAAACTCCCTCAAATCCTACATGATCTCCACAGGCTCAGTCCTGGAAGCACTCATCGTCCTGGATCAAAGAAAGCTCATGAAAATACTTCCAATCTCGGATATGCAACATCACGATCTGATGAAGATTCTAGCATGCCAATTTGCAATTCATCACATGAAGCCATCTCGATCAAACTAATCTCATCCATGCCAAATCAATCCTCAAGTTGTCCAAACCATCCATGAAAAATAAACAGAATTCCATGATCAACAACTTGTTCTACAAGAAACTGTTGTTCACCAGGTTCACCACCAATCCACTGGAAATCCCAGCCAATCTCACTACCAATCTAGTCAAGTCCACATACATATCTTCAGTTGAACCCTCTGCTCCATGCTTTAGACACCCAAAACTCCCTTTGAGTTTCTTCGTTGTGCAGACTTTGATTCACTGTCCCTTAAAGTAGCTCATATACGCTCTGATACCATGTTGAATTTCCATGACCTTGGGTCTAGGATAGAGTCTTAAAATTTCTGATGCTACCAAACCAAGAATCTCAATGATACTACTTTACATAGCGGAATATAAATAGCAGTAAATCACACATGCACATAATATAGACAACCTTTTACATTTTTCAATCCAACTTCATTATATTAAACAACATATAATACAACATTTTAGGTTTCCCATACCAGGGATAATGGCCTTCAATCATCCACTAGTACAAGATACAAACCGCGGCATGATTTCAGTACATCGACGACCAATGTGCCCTCAAAAATATACTCGAACCGTCTAGCTGATGCAGTTGACTCTCTCAGCTCCTCTTGGTCGCACCTTGTACCTGCCTAGTCCTTTGGCTCCCGATCTACAACTCCTGCTTTATCAGATCATTTTTCCACCAACGCATCAAAAATCGAGACTCTTGTCGAGTTGTTCACAAATCCACTTGTGAACAACTCTCAATCTACCCACTCCTGTTTCTCATCTACTCAGGGACTTCAACCCACTATGGTCTTCCTGCACTGCTCCAGTGAAGACCAACATAGGGTAAGGAGGGTTTCCACCTATCACTACAAGATTTCAATCTCCCACAATGAATACAGGCTAGGTGGACTGCCCATCATCTATTGTAGAAGTCCTTCTCCACACATAAGTCTCAGGTTACTCAAAATTGCTCCAATTTGATAAAACACTTTATCTCAACAACTGCCACTCTAGCAACCATATAATTCCATGAAGATAGTGCACACCGGGCTTCAACCTTGGGCACTATCACGCTGTCCTCCAGCAAAACATAAATTCCCAATCCACACCCACACTTAGTCTACTCTCACGCTACCCTCCAACAATCCACGAGTGACCAAGTCTCATTGTAGCATCTGCTCCTAGTTAGGGATTCCAATAATCTAGGATACCCTTACACATGGCTACTAACAGACTTCATCAACATGTCCTCTCCTAGGACACCCATCCACCTAGAATCCAACCATCACCAAGGAGTCATCTGCAACCACAACCTGTTGTTGCCTCCTTGTCCTTGAATTTTTTTCATGTATATGACTGGTTAGGTCACACAACAACCCTAAAAAAGAAATCTAAAACCATTGTTTCCCTTGTCAAATGTGTCCACTTAGTCTCTCTCATGGGCACGTTATAACCTTATCACTCCAATGGATTCCACCTTATCACTATTATAAATCTTTTAACAAATTAATTTTTGAACAAATTAACTAACTTTTATGAAGTTACTTAAAAAAACTTGAACGAAACTCCTTTAAAAAAAAAAGGTCAACAACGCATTTGGAGAAGTAGTTATGGCAAGTTATAGGATTAACACAACCTGTGTGGGCTCTTTGGCAGGAAAATATGGCATGCTAGCATGCTAGCTGAACACTAGTAGTCAATGTTGTTACCAATAGCACACAACCAGTGCCTTTCCAAAGAAGAAGCGTGTGTTTATGCTAGTTGCTCTCTGTTTCGAATCCATGCAACGATCACTCACTTATGATTCCATTTTAATTTGTTGTCATGAAAATTTATCTTCAGATCCTCTATGTATTCCTCCACGTTCATTAACACATTTCTGATCTACACAGAGTTTTCTATGCAAGTTCCTCCTGGACATTCAAACAGAAGCATAGTTGTAATGCATGCATTGCAGCAAGGAGGAGCAGTCTCACGCAACAGTCAGTGGCGAGTTCTATTTGCGGAAAGAGAAGAAAAATGGAAAAAAAATGCGATACTCAATAATACCCCATAAAACAGCTAACCAACCAATGAATAAGCTCAAACTTCCAAGGTGAAAAGGACCTTTCACATTTTTTTTGCGTACAACAGCGATACGAAAAAAGAATAAGTAGAACATATGCAATGAACCTACCAATTTCTGCAATTGAGACCGAGTTTGTGAATGCAGGGATGATGGTGCCTACTTCAGAAAGTTTACTGGATCATTTATGCCCTCCCGCGGATGCCCATCTGCTTCACTGAAAAAATATCGCGTATGTCTGAGCTCATCCAATTCAACGACCATGGGCTTAACCCTCAGATAGTTGAAAATATCATTCACCGCATAGAAATACAGACTCTATGTTCTAATATAAATAGTATCCACCATTAGTGCTACCAACAACAATACATAGCACACGAAAATTAAAAAATTTGCACCATCCGCATCTCCTCTCTTCACACAGCATGAAATGCACTTCTGGTTAATTTAATATACACGTTGCTCGTGATCTTTACTTGCTTTTATCCATGTTGGTTTCTTCACAGGCTCTAATCATAGATGGAGCAACTCTCCTTCCTCGACTACCACGACTCAACAGGCAGAACAACTCTTCATGCAAAATCGCGGCGGGGGTTACACTGTGGTAAAGATTATATCAGCTATCTCAAATGATAAACTGGATCTCCTCGTTTGGACATATTAGCTCACATGTACTCTCTTCCCAACATATATCACATACTTGTTGAGGTTCTCTGGTACGAAATCTCTCAAGTAGCAAGCTCCTCCCTATGCATTCTTGATTCAATGTCGTTGCGTTGATTACAGTCTATGCCTCCACAAAGACCGTTTGTCATACTCCCTTCACCATTATGCATATGTTGGGAACGTTGTCTGGATTCTTTATATTTTTTTGGCTAGGTATCTCAGAGCCACACAAATGCGGTTTTCATGTTCTAACTTTCACGATCTTGATAGGCGAAAACTCGATGGCTTCGATAAGCTCACTCTCCATTGTTGCACAGATTTATAGTCTCTCTCTAGGATGGCTCTGATACCACATGTTGAAAATAAAATCAATTCATAAAGTACATAAAACACACATAAAACTAGAGACAAAACATTGGCGGAAAAGGCTTCAGCCTCACGGCTTCCTCACATATTTTCTCATTATTAAAAGAATGTAATATTACAATTAAATAAATGAGGAGACTTTGTCTCAAGATAGTGCATGCTATCTTGGACACCTTGGTTGAGATAATTTCTCAACTAAACACACACCAATATAGGAACTACCTAAACTAACTCCTATCTTATAGGAGCAACCCAAACTAATTATTTAGGCATAAATTCCTAACTTTTAATATTTATTTTATTTATTTTATTTTTCGATTTATTATTGTTTTATGAGAGATGCTAACAATGCTTGGGTTCCAAGCCCACAAGTGGATTTTGTGGCACTTTTCCCTCCAAACCTTGAACCCTAGAGCTTGGAGTACCTCCCAAGCTACTCAAAAATCAACATCATTGTCATCGATGCACTCGAGCATATGAAAAACCAAAAATCATGGACATATTTTTTGGACATGGATAGGGAGGCTTTCCTTGAGACTCAATCCCAAGCCTTATTATAACTTGGATAGACAAAAAAGCATGGTTCTACAAACGAAGAGGCTAATGAATAAGAGGTTGGTGAAGAAGATTAAAAGGAAAAATAAAAGAAGAATAATAAACAAAGGCACCTACTAAAACAACTATGCCCATGCAGGACTTAGACAAGCCTATTTTGGCACAATAAAGAGAACAAGGAATCCCAAAGGTGATTGGGGAAACTTCTAGACCTCTTAAAAGAAGAATAAAATAGTAGCAAGAAAGTGTTTCAAAGTGAAATACCGAGGAAGAAGTGGTTTTCACCCTGGTAGCCTTAAGTACACCAATCAATCCCAATGGGAGGAAGACAAGGAAAGGCCTTTTATATTTCAAGAAGAGGAGAAGAAATAGACATAAGGAAAGCCTCAACCTTCCTCAATAACCCCCATCTCCATTGAGGGGTCATCTAGCCACCAAATAACCTCCCTCAAAGAAAAATGGAAACAACTCAAAACTCACAGAAGAAACCAAGCACAAGGGGAGCCAAGACTAAATAGACCATCAAGCTACAAGAGGTTTTTTCCATGCTATAGGAAGGTATGGAAGTGCTACAGGAAGGAAAATAAGTGATATAGGAAGGCAAGGTAGTGCTACACAACTACATGAAGTAGGTGAAGGGTCACAAGAGATGCAAAAACCTAATCCCCAACCAGAACTTGGGTCTTATTATAATTTCTTTGACGTAGGACAAATAATACCTACCAAGTTTGCAGTCCCAATCCTCCTTGAGCTAGAAAAGGAAAGAGGTAGGAGCCACCGATAGATGAAAATTTCAAGGTGCAAAGGAGTTTAGGATGTGGGTGTGATTGAAAATAAGATGAAGAAGATGGGTGAGGAGATGTTTTAATGGAGATTCAAAGAGGAAAATATGAGGGAGTAGTTGCAAATAGAAAATACGAGACTAAAGGACCAGATGAAGGAGAAATATGAGTAGCTTTCCACCATGGAAAGCTTGGCTATGGAAACCATTCAATGCAAGAACCCCTCAAAAACCTATGCAATTTTACACAAATAATAGTGGCTCTAATTTCAGATCTAGACCCTTGCACAATATGTTTCACTCCCTTTTCAAGATTACAAAAAGTTTATTGAATTTTGTCATAAATCCAGTGTTGAGGACAAAGCTAGAATGGTTGAGTTCTATATGCATAACCTGATATTGACTGATATGAACCTTTGTAATCCCAACTCTAGGATGGGAGATGTACAATTAATGGCATTGACCTATTGGCTTACTCATGAATAAGCAAGGGAAAAGGAGACCAAAAGGGTCATGACTAGGGATAAAATTGAGCCTTTATGGATCATAAAATAATTGAGATCCCAAAGACTTGGCACCAAAAATCAAATAATCATTGCCAAATGCCCTAGACTGGCACTATCATACATAAAAAAACATGAAAAATGCATCCTACACTTTGAAGATATTTTCATATTACTAGGAATTGAGAGTTTACATGCTTGTCAGAGGATATGGCACTCTTTACCACATAGCCTAAGAATCAAAGAGTACCACTCTCCAAAAAGACAAAGAAATACCTTGGAAAGGACACCCTTGTATAAAAGAATAGTTCAAAGGTTGAAGATCAGTTGGATTGGGCTTAAATTCAGCCCTCCTTTGTTACTGGGACTACAGGAAAGAAGAGAGCAAGCATAAGAGCAACAAGAATGGGCAGAAATAGAGAAGAATGTAGGTTTCCACCCTCAGGAGGGCATTCCATTTAAGGTTCCTTGGGATGTCAATGAGGCCACTAAGGCCATGAATGAGATGCAATTAAGTGGACGTGTTTCTTAGAGGGTGAGTAACATCTTCAATAGGGGAGTGAAAAAAGTGGTGAGCTATGGTATTGCAATAGGAATGTAACAACACCTAGGGCTACCAGATTTAATTTTCAATTCAAGATTCATAAAAACTTAAGAGGTGATAGTGTTATATGCACAGTAATTTATGTTCTATTTAAGATGCTCTGAGGTAGTAAATCAAACCAAGGTGTACAAATACCATTTTGCAAACTGAATCTATTTTTCAATAAAGGAAAATATAACATTTGAATACATCATAAAATTAATAAACTAAAAACAGAAAACTTTAAATTAATTTAATTTATTAAAATTAAAAATAATGATTATTTTATCGTTGGTCGGCCTTCATCCTGCACTCTTGTGTATATATATGATATCTATCCTCCTCTCTTTTCAACAGGATTTGTCTTGATGATGGGTCTTGTTCTAGACCCGAAACGTAGACACAAAAATGCTCACTGTGGACATTCTGAACTCAACAACTAAAACCTCACACCACAGAAATCTGAAATCGATAAAAGGAAAATATATTTCTTGTCCTATTACATGAGAAAAAAAAATTGATTTAATTGCAAGGAAATAAATTCTTGGAAATGAAACTCTAATCTAGTGTATAAAATAAATGACAGGAAAATAAACCTAGTCTAGCTGCATAAAGTAAATAGAATGAAATCAAACTTAAACTATTGCATCCAAATTAAATCATATTCTAGTTTCAAACTTCAGTAAATGCTTCAAGAAATAACACTGTAAACTATTATTGTGCTTTTGAATTCATGATCTCAACAACTAACCCTAATTGCATGAATAAATTGCAGTGATGGAAATAAGGGTTCTAAGTGGTCTTTGATCTTCCTGAAGCTTGGTTCCAAAGCCTATAAGACATTACGAAGGGTAAAAAGCAAAAACAAGGTTTAAGGATCAATTCTGGGAAAGTTTTGATGGATTGTGCAGGGTGCTACAATATGCTACAGGATGTTATAAGATGCCCTGTAATGCTACAGGATGTTATAGGATGCCCTGTATTGCTACATGATGTTATAGGATGCCCTATAATGCTATAGGATGCTACAGGATGTTAGAGGATGCCCTGTAATGCTACAATATTGCATCCAAGAGCATTCCAAGGGCTCAAAAAGTTATCTAAAGGTGAGGGATGATGGTAGAAGGTTGGATAAGGATTTGGAAGACCTTTCCAAGCATATTACTCCTCAGGAGCCCATCTTTCACAAGAAGAGAATGTGGATAATGGCCTCTAGAAAATCTATGATGATTTTTTTTTTGTAGACCGCTTGAAGAAATGGATGGGAATGGAAGGAGGGTATTGATAGTAGGGTTAAAAATGATAATCATAGTGCTCTTCCCTGTAAACCAATAGTATCACCTGCACACAATAAGGTTACTCAAATAGCAAAGCATCAAATTATAAAGAATGCCAACAATACTGATTATAGAAAATAAAATTAGAAAGGAAAGGATGAGTTGAATTTTAATCAAGATCTAACTATTGCATTAGGAGGAAACCTATATTCTTTTGCTTCTAATACAAAGTCTACAACCACACTTTCCAAGATTAATGATTGATAAAATTGTAGAGGAAAATTTCTTACATAACATATCTTGGAAAAAGGAAACACTACTAAACTAAATGCAGGAAAGAAATTGCATAACAAAAATGTACAACGAAGAGTGACTAGAGTGCTTGGGTTGGGCCCTAACCCAAGGGAAATCAAACCTCTAAAACAAACACATAATAAATGCAATAAATTATTTTCGTTGATCTCAACAAGTGTCCAAGTACATGATATGGAAATTTAGATGACAAGTAACAATCTCCTAGCTCTAGCAGTCACTATGCTCCTCCAAAAAGTCGAATCCTACTGAGCTCTTGGGATCCTTTATTTATAAAAAATGAGTGAGGGGGGAACCTCCTTGGAAGGAGGGATAATTCCCTCCAAAATCCCTATAAAAGTGGATCTAGTTTCCTAAGATCCTCACAGCCATTGAGTGAATTAACTACCCAATATTCAGTTGATTTGTTGGTGAGTTAATGCAGGGAACGAGCCTCCTACATTCCCTCTAGCTGGTCTCCAATGTACTTCTGCACAATAAATACTCTTTTTCCTGCACATTCAACATGTTAGGCTAAAGTATATGACAAATATTCCTTAATATCCTAATGAACACATTATAGTCCAAAAATATGTCATCAAATGCAAAGAGAGAAGTAAATGTATGTTGAAGGATGGCCAAATGGGCCTTTATTGATACCTATTTAGGAGGCCCAACGTTCGCCTCAACCTACCGCCATACATTGGCCTCATTACAAAGCATCTACATGGGGGTTGGATGGGATTTCCACCTGTCACATAACAAATGCAACCCCTTTTTCATACCTTTGGATAGATATTATGGGGCAACCAACAGGGAAATTCCCTCGATACTTAACTTATACTACTCCATCCTGAGTTGTATATGTGTGTATATATGTATCGAAGAGGATGCCCTCAATACTTAGAATATAGAAAATCCATCCTGAGTTTTAAATTACAAACACACACACACATATAGAGAGAGAGAGAAAGAGAGAGAGTATTGGGCATGCCCTCGAACCATAACCGAACTTGGGCTATCCTTATTGAGCTTACACACACACACACATATATAATTTAGCTCATAGGGATTCCCCTGGGCATTATTACAGAGCATAAAACCACTTATGAATCCATAATCGATCTTCATAAGCATGACAAAGTTACAACAAGCATCAAGCCTCCCACCCATGCATATTTATCATTTAAGAAATCACATGAATTTCAAAATAAATAAGAACATTCTCATTAGAAACACATGCCATATGACAACAATATAACATCATAGTGAAAATGGCATTCACATCAGCATAAGAAAACACTTATCTTGTATTATATATGATACTAGCAACTGGGATTGAGACTCTAACTCTCCACCCAACCTTAGGATGACTGCATTGTAGCCTTTTTTGTAGCCAATCACCCCTTAGCTAGGCTGAAAACATGAGGAGTGCTCAAGGAAAAATAGCCAAAACAACCAGTTGTTACAGGGAATATACAGACTACAACACCTCCACCCTAAATTAGGAATCTAAAGCATATTGAATAATGTCTTCCATGCTCATTGTGTGCACCCACAACCTAATCTTGGTTTGTGGAGTCTTCTCTTGTTCCCATGCTGCACCAACGTGCTATAACTTTCCAATGCGCTATACTAATGCATTGTGTTCTACAAGTCCTTTCCACCCCATTTTTTCCATTGATTATTCTCTCTTCGGTCTGCATAGAACTCGCCCACCATTACCACATGTGTTGTTTTATTCGAGTTTCCCCCATACTTATTTTCCAACATTACCTTTCTTCCCTTAAGAATTGTTTTTTCATCCTTCGAGTACCTCCACGATTTCTTTCCTTCTATCATTTCTTGTGCCATTCCCTCCCTCCTCTCTAGACCCTCTCCCCAATTTCTATTCCTCCCTTCTATATTTACTACTCGAGAAGTTCCCCCTTGTCATTATTGTCTCCTCTTTTTAATGACTAGTCATTTTGCTTATCGAATTTCCCAAGATGAGTATGGGGTCTCCCTTTCTATTTATTTTTTTTGGGAAGCCCATACACCTCCTCTCCTTTGATAATTATGTATTCAACTCATTAAATGCACAACAACCAACCCATGACTAGTATTAAATAACCAACTTTCTCCAATTTTCCCAAGCAATATCCTCCTCAAATATCTAAATTTGTGTCCCATTTCTCAACCGATCAATTTTTGTTTACATTTCCACAAATTTAATTACAACGATATTTATAAATATTTACAAGAGGGAGTTTTACCAAAAGGGTTGTCACACTTTCTCATTCCTGGGTCCCCTCACGTCTATTAACGAAATACATAAATGAATGGTAATCGGATGGATTCTCCCAAGTTTGGCTTTAGTACATCTATTTGAATTGTCACATAATCATACCATCGAGGTTGAGATGGGGACCTTGATATTTTGAAGTAACATTACTCACACATTCTACCCTCACCCAAGTTGCACTTGAGTTTATCATTATGTACTCTAAATACCACTTGGAAAATATCATCAATGCTAATTGTCTTCCTAATATATACTATGAAATAGGTTCACATTGTATTTTCTCATGGCTATGATCAATTGATTATGACATGGATCCAACTTTTATTCTTTCATATCCAATATATTTCATCTTGTTACATGGACCCACAATTAATTTTTGGTATCCATTCCTAATTATGTTCCAAGCATGGGTATGCCTACCTCAAGGATGATCTATTCATGTTGGTTGACAACTAGTTCCAAGTAGTCTCTCGTTCCTTGATACTTAGCTCCTTCCAAGTGCTACTTTATCACTTGAGATTTATAATGTATTTTAGCCTTATTTTCCACCCCTCCTAGTCTTTTAGGACCCACTACAATTTACTATGAAGACACCATGCTTTTTTCCTTGTATATTTTTTTATGGTGGTCACACCATTCCTTCATTACAATGAACAATTGGTCACTACTTTTTGTACTTAAAATTACAGTCTAGATAACTTCCAACCCAACTACATCTCCAGTATTTGAAATCAATGATGCTAAGAAGAATATATGCTTGATGGGATGGATACTTCACACGCATGATCATGAGCTTTTATTAGACTTGAGGTTCACTTATATCATTGAAGCATCCAATATTATCCCTCCGGCCTATTATATGTTAGCCTCTCTCAAATAACAATAATAAATCCAAAATAATAAATTAATTAATTAAATATTCCAAGTTAGGAATATGTGCCTAACTCTTGGGTTGTTCCTCAAATATTGGAGTTTGTTTAGTAACTCCTATCTTGGTGGGTTTTTGGTGAGAAATTATCTCAACCAAAGGAGTCTAAGATAGCACGGACTATCTTAGAAATTTTCTCTCATCTATTTAAATTGTAAACTAAATTCTTTAATAAGTGAGAATGACGAGAATTCCGTGAGGCTGAAGCCTCTTTTCCGCCATTGTTTTGTCTGGTTCTGTATCTGTGTTTTCTGCATTCTGTTTATGAGTTAATTTCATTTCTAATATGTGGTATCAGAGGTAAATCTGAACCTGTGTGGTTGAGTGTTATGATGAAGACAAAGATCGCCTGTTCGTACTCCAAGATGCATGTGTGATCTGTGTGATCAATGTTGGGGTGGTGATGCATCTACAACATGGCGACCAAACCCTTACCTGTGCCATGCATTTCTCTTATACCCGTTGTGTCTATACTCTGATTACTTCCATTCAATTTTTTTAACTATCTAAGTCGGCTTTGACTACAAAGACTTAGCAGCCAATGAACCCCACTGCTCAGGATTTCGCCCTTCTGCTATCTTCAGGAAATGGCAAGGAGGGTTTGATCTTCAAGCTTCCAGTGTCTACACTAGGACTGGGGTTTCCCCAAGTCTTCAAAAGGGCTTACCTTCCCTAATCCCCGGTGTTTAAGGTTTGCTCTTCCATGCTTGACTGTCATTGCAACATTGGTCACTATACTAGGAGATGTGGAGCGAGGTTGGTCGCTCCTTTATAGGTATTTCTCCAACTTATATCCACGCTCTACGGAATTCCAGTGAAGACTGGTTGTCGCTTTTTATGATGATGTTTAATATTTTCATGTTTATATCTATGAACGCTCTTCGTGTGTGGTTCTGATTCCTTGTAGATGTTTATTTAGCCAGAAGGTTGGCTTTGAGATCCCCAAGAGATTAATCAATTGTAAACTTATGAATATTTCTTTGGACATGTTCTTTTAAACTCTCGGTGGTAGAGTTCTACTTTGGTTATTCCATATTTTCGTTGAACAATTATCAATCCGCTTGCTTGTTTAATGTGGTTCTTTGAAAGAAATCTATCACGCTCCGAAAGAGTTCTTATTAAACTCTTTTGAGTTTCTCAAGAGTTATTGTTTCGCTTTTCTTGGTGAATTATTTCAGATCCACAGGGTCCTTATGGAGGTCATTGGTCCATGGGGTTGAATACCAATGTTGGTCACTGTGATCCAGTGTCCAGTCACTCATTTTCTAATAGAGAAAATATGTCGTGATCTTATTTGCTAGAAGAAAATGTTGTGTGATTGGTGGATTTGAATGGATTTGTTGGATCGATTTCTTCTTGAATCAACTGTCAGAGAGAATCGATTGATGTGTGTTTGTGTATTACTGAGCCGCGTTTAAAACGGTTGCAGAATTACTATCTAGTGGATTACTGGATGCTACAGTGTCATCGTAGGCGGAGGGAAATAAAGAATTTGAGGCCCTGGTGTGTCGTTTTGTGAGCGTATATGGAGAACAGTTGGTGAGCCATGCTACTGTGAGTTATTGTGAACAACGTTAGTGCTTTGGAGAAATAACAAAGCCCTTTTCTTGGATACAAGTTTTTCTGCGCTTGATACAAGTATATTGTGGCACCTTCCTCTTCTCCAAGGAATCTGGATGTTGACAATCAGATGGGGTCTCACATACAGACAAATTTTATTTTCCTTTCGTGCTCTCGGTCTCCTCCTCCTGGAATTTGTTTTTGCTATCCATTTTCACAGTTTCCCCTCCTTCACGTTCTCATTTCCGGTTTCCCATACTAA
The DNA here is from genome assembly GCA_034641835.2 of Pinus albicaulis. Lineage (NCBI taxonomy): Eukaryota > Viridiplantae > Streptophyta > Pinopsida > Pinales > Pinaceae > Pinus > Pinus albicaulis. Next base: position 965,603,051 of record CM076579.1, read on the forward strand.
CAGGTGAAACGGTTTTGTTTTATAAAACAAAATTGAAACCCTTTCACTCCTCCTGAGTTGTAGATTGAAATTCAATCATTGTTGTGGCGACGTAAATCGTGGCTAAATTTTAGTTGGTATGTTTGCACCGTTTTATCTTTCAATAGTGATTTAAAATTTAATTTGGATGTTCCTCCTGTTGTTTCTGGTTTTTTTTGTTCAAACCATTATGCAACACAATGCGAGCAAAATGAAATTTCAATAAGAGCGACCACGGATCGAGTCGCACCAAATTTCCCAGATAGCAGAGAGATGAGACGTGATGCAATAAGATGCAGATTTTTTAAGTGCCAGTTTTAACGTTGCAGATCATTTCCCACTCAATCTATTTCCTGAGACAGCGGCTTCAGGAAAATCATATCGTACCAAAGATATCTCAGCCTCAAAAGTGTTTGATTTATTTGTGACATTGCCAACAAAGATAGCTAGCGTAGAAGAGCCAACGTGTGCCAAAAAGGAAAAAAATGGGCGGCCACCCAACTCAAATTCTTCTCCAATGAGTTTTTAAAAGGTATAATGTATGCAAAGTTTAAAGTGTGTTTTAATTTCATTCACTTCAAAAAGTGACTCAAAAAGTGACTTTATAAAAGTTAATTCACATTTTAAAGTGAACTTCAACTTCATAAAATTCTTTTGATGGGAGTTTTAAAAGAAATAAAAAAATGATTAAGTTAGTGAAGGGATAAGGTGGATTATTAAGTTATATATATATATATATATATATATATTTGTAATGGAGAAAAGGGTGTATTTTTTTTTTTAATGAGTGAATGGGAGAGATGAAAAGTGACTTTCTTTGTAATTGAAGAAATAAGGTGTGTTTCCATTTGTATTTGGAGAGATAAGGTGATTTTGGAGGGGTAAGTGTTTTGTATTTGGAGTGATATGTGGAATTTTTTAGAGCAATTTCCTGTTGTAATTCAAAGTGTTGGTTTACTTTGAGAGAGATTGAGTCGGTGAATATCCAGATTTTGAAGATAAACTGCTTCCAAAGGGTTGTGAGCTTGGAATATTAATTACTTGAAGGTGGATATTTCTTATGTACTCAATACTTAATAAATATATCATTTTTTGGTGATTGCGTCCTAGATCCGCCCGAAATTGAATAAGGGGATCTTAGGTACACCATGTGTGTTTGATGGCACATGTTTTTATGGCTTCATGTTGTTGTTTTTGATTTGTGTCTAGTTGTGACACATCAATGATTTCATTTAATATTGCATACATAAATTTCAATATCAGCAAGCACAACAAATGTAACGAAATAGCTGCAAGATCAACACATGCATTTACGCCACTACAACATATAATCAAATATTTTCTACATCAGCGTTCTACATCAACAATCAAATTCACTTAGTCAAGTTAATGCATTTCAAAGCAAAGTCTACATCAGTGTTCTTGAAAATCCATTTCAAAACTTGTAATCAAATTCATTGATTTAAGTGAATCATTAAAAATTCATTGTTAATTAACTTTTAAGAGGACAAGTGAATTCATTGTTTTAAGTGAATCATTAAAATCATTGTAAGCTTTCTTGGGTGCATTGTCGACAATGTTCGACACCCTTCCTTTACGCAAAATCAAGTGAGTGCATGAGTTTTTAAAGCAAACAAGCAACAAGTTTACATATCCTACAAGCAAGCATGAGTATTCATTCAAGCAATTTTCATCAAGTCAGTACAAATATCAAACCTTCAAGCGAGCCAGAGTGAATTTTATTGCAGCAACCATCAAAGCAACCAAACAAGTTCAACTCTAACACCAATCAAGCAAGTTGAGATCGAAATCAAGTGAGCATGACTATTTATTCAAGTGAGCGTGAAGTCATCAAGTAATTCAAGTGAGCAATTAAACAAACGCGATTGTCATCAAGCGAGCGTGAATTCCAGAGTTTAAGCAAGAAAATTCTACAATTCTAGCAAGTGTTCCAAGCAAGCGCAATAAGCAACAATTCAAGCGAGCATGCCATTCAAGTGAGCCTGTCATTCAAGTGAAACAGTTAAAAGTACAACATCTACAACAAGAGAGCCTGATTTCAAGTGCGCAAGTTCAGATGGCGCAACATATTCAGTTGTTAAACATTCTTCACAGTTTGATCATCTCAAGTGATGAAGACATGGTGCACATCAGCAAAGAAACTCTTGCTGATCTTTAATGGCATCTACAACAAACAAAAGAAACCATTGAGTTTCTTCAACTAGAGTCGCAACTTCAAAGGATTGAATTGCAATAAAAGCTTGATACTTTCAAGTTTTTGAACCATCTAGATGATAAGTCATTCATCGCAACAACTTCAAGTGTCGAAGTTGTTCCAGTTCCAATTTCTTCCAAGCCCATCATCAAGCCATGGGAAGAAATTCAACATAACAAGAATCGACGAGGCTCAGGATATGTCAATGATAACACCAACCTACATATTCTAGATTATTCCAAGCCAATCAAGTTTTTTAGTGCGGGATTTCTTGCACAACTCACCTCAGCAGATTCTGAGAAAGTTGCAAACAACCAGCAATGCACATAACCCAAATTTGAAGACAAACAAAATTACACGCAACCTGAAGTTGAAGTCCAACCAAAATTTTCTCATTGTCAAAGAATTGGTCATATGGAAGATCATTGTTTTGATCTCCATCCTTGTTTCCATTGTGGCAAGCCCAATCATTCCTCAGAAAAATGTCGCAACCAACAAAAATCAGCCAGATTGAAGATACATTATGAATGGATCAACCCTTGGAAATGGTCATCCACAGTCAAAAGATTGTCTCAGTTCTACAACCGAATACAATCACACATAGTGTAGCCAACAGTGAAAAGATGATGGTACTCTCATGCAGTTGAACAGGGAATTACACCTGTGTAAAACTCCTACACCTAAATGGGGCGATTTTAGGAATAATTTCCAAGATAAGTGTCTCTCCTTTCAGTTGACAAAGGGGGGAAAATGTCAATGAGATTGACAGTGGTTGTCAGACTGAAAGTCTCGACAAAACCAACAAAATCAGCCAGTGGGCATCAACAAATTTTCCAGTGGGCATCAAAAAAATTTCCAATGGGCAGTTGACAACAAAGAAGTAGTGAGCAGCTTTTCAGCATAGCAAAAGCAACATTGAGTTGTTTTTGACATCATCAGCCAGTGGGCTTTGAACAAATTTTGTCAGTGGAAAAAGGATGTTGATTTCATGCAAAGGACAAATGGATCCTTTTGCAACTTGGAACTTGATGGATTTGTCAAGAAACATTCAGAGATGAATCAGACATACAACTGACTCATGGTCTCTTCAGATTGCAGCTTTTCAGCATCCAGCTTTGGCGGCTTTTCAGGGAATGTTTTTTTGAGGATCAACATGAGAACTTGGAAGATGGTTCCTCGTTCTTATTTTGGATTTTTAATTGAAGGGGGGAATGTTAGCCTCTCTCAAATAACAGTAATAAATCCAAAATAATAAATTAATTAATTAAATATTCCAAGTTAGGAATATGTGCCTAACTCTTGGGTTGTTCCTCAAATATTGGAGTTTGTTTAGTAACTCCTATCTTGGTGGGTCTTTGGTGAGAAATTATCTCAACCAAAGGAGTCTAAGATATCACGGACTATCTTAGACATTTTCTCTCATCTATTTAAATTGTAAACTAAATTCTTTTAATAAGTGAGAATGACGAGAATTCCATGAGGATGAAGCCTCTTTTTTGCCATTGTTTTGTCTCGTTCTGTATCTGTGTTTTCAGCAATCTGTTTCTGAGTTAATTTCATTTCTAATATTATGGATTCTCATTCATCATAGAAAAAGCAAGAGTTTTTATGCAAAGTACACTACCAGAGTTCATATTTCTTTCTAGCCTTTATGCCATCAAGGTTTGAGATACTTTTGTGAGGTCTAAGGAGGAGAACGGACAAGGGGATATAAGAAATTTGTAGTTGGGGATCAAGGTAAGACAACCCATCTATTATACTATTGTTCATATAATTTACAAATATATCTATATTTGTTCCCCCCATCTCGCATCTTGGATATTAAATGTGCATAATTAAATATTGGTTTATCTGTATTTTCTTGAATAGGTTAGATTATATTCATTTTCAATCAAAGTTCCTTTTCTTTGAAGAGTTTGAGGTGGGTATATTTTCTATTCATGTGCAAGAAATAGGTAACAAGATCTAGATCAATGAATTTCAAGAGGTATACATATCATGTTATGACAAACACTGAAAAGGGTGTGTGCTTTAGTCTTTTACTTGTCTATCATGACAAATAATTGGTTGTTTTTTATTCTATTAGGTTTCCATATATCATTATGTCCCTCTTTATATATTGAGCCAAGCAAAGAACCATGGGAAAGATTACTAATATGTGGGGGGATTATCCACAACAAATATAGTAACTCCATTGGGGAGGAACTTATTATCCTCTCCATGAGTTCAATTCCCTTGTGTTTGTGTGTCTAGATTCTATTATGTTGTTACTTGCTACTCGATTTTTTTTTTATGGGGGTAAATTTGGACTCAAATTACCTCAATTTCTTGCTAACAACAAGAAGCTCTACTACTTTTTGTGTATCACTTTATAATATCATAAGGCTATTTGAGATAGTCAAGATTGTTACCATGGGTTTATAGCCTTAATAATTTATAACTAGAGTTAAGACCTTGATCTTCAAAACTAAATTTATTTTAATTAATAATAATATTTTTTAATTTTTCAAAATATATATATGTAGGAAGAAAGAAACTACAAAATATAATGAATAAAACAAATAAAATTAATTGTGATTGAATAAATAAATGAAATAAATTGATAATAACTCAAAGATATATATATATATATATTCATTCTGAGTTTTAATTAACAATTTGTCCTTACAAACCCTGACAAGAATAAGGGTCAAAGGGGATATTTAGATGCCAAGATGTAAAAGAATCATACAATGGAAATTGAGTTCCCAAATAAATTATTAAAAACAATCCTTCACTAGATCACTTCAATTAATTTCCAAATATCATTAAATTATGTAAAAATAGAATGAATAGAACTTTAAATCAAATTAATCAACCTTGAAGAATAACTCAAAGGAATTCAAATTATTTTACTCCACTATCTTTCAAGTTTTCCTTTATTAACAAGATAATGGAGAAATCAATAATGATAATAATATGTCAAGCTTTAAAGCACTTCAATAAATAACTCCCTCTTTTTTTGTAATATCTCTTTCTTTTATTCTGATGGAAATAGATTTATTAGTTAAAATACCTCTTAACTCATTTTATTTATTGATTTCATAATACTAAGTAAATATTTTAAGGGAAGGGATAAGTTATGAACTAATTTAAATAATAATAACTATAAGCAAGTTGGGTCCCACTGGACTCCTTTAATACTTATAAATTTTTCATATATTACGTTGTAACTCCCATTTAAAAGAAAAATCAGGAGGTAAGGGAGGTTTTTCAAGTTAAGGGATCCATCCATCATTCGTAGGTCATTTGGGAGACACATGAATGTCAACAATGCTAGGATGAGGCTATAAGAATTCATTATGATGAGATGGTGGAGAAAAGGAAATTTGATTGTGAAGGTTGATCTAACCAGTTTGTAAAATTTGATTAAATTCATCTTGATTTGTGTCAAAGTGTATGAAAAGATTAAAAAAATTGTTTTTTCCTTCCTTCCATAATACATTAGGCCTTATACTACCTGATCCCCTATTTCCTCCATTATTCATATAAAATCTAAATCAAAACATCAATAACATAAAGTATCATATTCAAAATAGTAAAGTTATTACAAATTCTATTAAATACATTAAATATGGCCCAAATAAACACATAATTGTTCAAGCATAACAAGGATATGATACAAGGAAATATGATGAAGAAAAGTTATCAGTGCGAAACAATACCTCAACAACACACCTAGTTTCTCCAATTAGCAACATCAAAACACTGACATGTAATATTTTCATGACTACCAAAAACTATTTCTAGTAGGCCTTAATATATTCCATGACATACTTATCACTTTGAGTTTTATCCTTCATTATGTAAAGTGGAAAAATGGAAGGATTGTGTGGAAACATTAGGAAGAGGCCATGTGTAAATGAGAATGGAAAATGATGAAATGAGAGAGAAATTAATGGAAATAATCACATCAAGCCTTTTCATGGTAGACAAAAGAAAGCAGAAGGTAAATATCAGTCATAAGAAACTTGTTAAACCACTGTAAAAATCATCGAACTTCTTTTTTAAGTGCTAGGTATTTATAATAGTTGAGTGAGGCTACAAGCTAGGCATGTGCTTAAGTGTTCCATTTATTTTAACATTGAATTCAATTCAACACCATAAATTGATGAGAAATGCATGTATTTCATTCGAGGAATGATCCTTTATATTTTCATTGTATAGATATGTTAAAAAAATTCATGCTTTTATTTATAACCTTATTTAGTTGACATAGATTATTTAAACAATATTTTAACCCCAAGTTAATCATTATTAATCATTGGTGGTTAAGAAATATTATATGCATACAATCCAAGCTAAAACACGATGTACAAACTCATATTATGAGTTTAATATAGGTAATTTTTTAAATATAACTCGTTCAAACATCAATGTCGAGTTTGAGTGAGTTCCAATACATAGTAATATTCCCCATTCCATTCATCAACCATATAGTTCAACAATACACAATATTCCTTTTATTCACAAATTACTAACTATAGCTTTCTTTTTAAATAAAACGAGGGACTTTTGAACATTCAATAGTGCTTCAAACCAATACTTTTTTATCAACGTTAAATAGTTCATCATCACAAAATAGCACAGTTCAATACTCATGTGATACCCAAAAAATATTGACTTTTTTCATGGTTTAAACTCTATTTTCTTTAGATCGAGAGTTATCTCCTTATCCAAAAATAATTTGCAACCAAAATGTATATCAATCAAAAACCATAAAATTATGTGTGTGTGTGTTTTAACTATCCATTAATAATTTGATTTTTGGACAGAACACTGATAATCAACAATATGAAAGAATTCATAACTTGGATTTTTAGCCACTTCACACCAAGGCTCTATCATACACTCAATTATTTACACCCAAAACTTTCATTAAGAAATACTCAATAATAAACACCCAACTCAATGACATAGGAGACATATGTTTACCCACAAGAATAACACAACTCAAGCCTAGTTAATAAACTTATTTAAACTAAAAATACCAACTTGAAAAACCGAGTATGCCTTTAAGGGAACAATTTTTATGGACAATGAAAGTATGGGGAGTGAAGTAGTGGAAATATCTTTAAAACATAACAATTACATATTATCCTTTATCAATTTTCTTCTTTCAAAACCATAATCAGTGAGAGGGGAGGAAATTTATTGAAACCATATGCTATATAAGGCCATTTTAATCTTTAACAATAGAATGAGCAACCATAACTGGTGTAGAAAAATCAGAAGGAAAAAAACTTATTGCAAATGTTTGGGTTCGGAAAGCCCCTAAGAAGAAGGAAGGATTTATCTTGCAAATGGAAAATGATACTTTTACTAAAGCAAAGAAGAATTTTATGGACCCTGGGTGCCGACATCAAAATTACCGACTAGGCCTGTTGTAAATACCACATATGAGACTAATATAGTTGAACTAAAATTGTTCTTGCAGGCTTGTATCGATATTTGACGCAATAAGAAGGCAGTTGAAAACCTTCAAACATTAATTGTTAACTGCGCCGAGAAAGAACAACCTCGATGGAACAAAGTCCTGTCAACAAAATCTATAAGAACAAAATAAGAACTAGGCGAGAGATGTGTTTAACTGCTTAGATAGGATACTTTGAGATGGATCAAGCTATTTTGGATATGGGATCTGATGAAAATTTATACATAAATAGACATAGCATAAAATGGGAGGACCCAAGCTGGAATGGTCCTCAATTCAACTGTGCATGACTAACCAACAAAAAATTATCCCAATGGGCAGACTCTCTCAAGTAGTAGTTGACATTGAAGGACTCAAGGTGTTTGATGACTTTGAAGTCATTGAAGTTGTTGATGATACAAATCTGTATCCTGCGCTGCTAGGTCTAGATTGGGCTTTTGACATGGATGCTATTATTAACCTCAAACACAGGAGCATGGTATTTGAAAGCAATGGGACAAGGGTTGTGGTCCCCCTAGACCCTGCAGAAGGAGCAAGATATACAGATCCAGTGAGCGACGAATATGCAGATGAAGATATTGATCATGTCTAAAAATTAACCACAAAGGATGAGGAGTGGATCAATCCCACAGTAGATGGTTAGCTTAGTTGGGAAAAATATAGTTCATTCTTATCACTAGAATTGAAACACTAGAAGAACTGCTTACATGGAGTATCCACACTACATTGTAATCGGGTATCCAGATCTCTGCGTTGTATATCCTCCGAGGTACGTGAATTGCCCCACTATGATGGTATAGGAGATGTCAATATGTTTTTAGATACAATTGAAAGGGATGTTTCAGAGGAACAAAGGTTCCACACACTTGATCTAGCTCTGCGCTCAATCCCAACGCGCTAGTGGAGAACCCACAAAGAAAATATTGTTTATTGGAGGGAATTTCATTGAACTACGATTTGGAAGCCCCAACACCTGGATGAAAGAAAAATATTCAGGCCAAGATGATTCATGCAATCATTTAGCCAATTGGACGACAGTTTGGGGAGAGGAGCTATAACCATAATGGGTTCACATATTCATTCATACATTGGATAGGGTACCCATGAATTGGTATATGGATACATAGGTGCGACATGGTACTAAAAAATGGGTTGCGCTAAAAGAGAGATTCATTTTGACTTTCAAATTTTAAAGTGGATTCCAGTGCACATATGAGGCATTGCAGGAGGTTCGAGACCCTATTTTTGACCTACCAAAGGAAATAGTGGCATGGGCCCTACCGGGATGGAATGTGTATATGAAGGCTATAGTTGAATGTCGTAGTGTGACTGCTGAAGACAATGATGAGGATCCAAGAAACATTAACATCCCTAAGTTCAAGGGCCAACGCACAGTCACTGGACCTGAGATTGAATTGCATGATGTTACTGAACCTGTTAAGACCAGACAAGTCAATATTGGGACAGAAGAGTAGGCTAAGTTTTCCAATATAGGGGATTATTGGGATGAAGATACATAGGGAAATATTGTAGATCTTCTCACTGAATATCAAGAGTTGTTCCCCACTAAATTTTCTGAGCTAAAAGGGTTTACCAGAGACCTTGGTGTGACGAAGATCACCTTAAACCAGATGCTATGCCCATTAAGAAATGCCCTTACAGATTGAACCCAAAGTATAAGCAAAAGGTCAAACAAGAGCTGGAAAAGATGGTTGTTGCAGGTATTATTGAGCCAATGGAGGAATTAGAGTGGGTGATTCCCATGGTAGTCTAAGTAAAGAAGACAAAAGGTAAAATTAGGATCTGCGTTGACTTGTGAAATTTGAATGATGCTTGTGTGCATTATCCTTTTCTGACCCCATTATTAGATGAAGTTTTGGACAACGTAGGAGGGAATGAAGCCTATTCATTTACTAATGGATTTTCAGGATATCACCAGATAAGGATCACACCTGAAGACCAAAGCAAAACTACCTTTGCGAACGAATGGGGTTCATTCTAATATACTATGATGCCACTCAGTTTTAAGAATGCGCCAGCCATTTTTTCGAGCATAGTAGTTGTTGATTTCAAATATTATATCCATAAGTTTTTAAAAGTGTATTTTAATGATTAGACTTTTGAATAAACATGTCTCCAGCATGTTCTTAATGTTAGATACTTGTAAGAAGTATCATATTCCTCTAAAATTTAAGAAATGTATATTTTGCATCCCTTTTGGTATCTTGTTGGGACATATTGTCTGTAAACAAGGACTGATGGTTGATCTAGCCAAAATCACTATCATTATTAATCTGGATCCCTCGAAGAATGTGAAGCAGCTGCGTTCGATCTTGGGACATACTGGATATTATCGAAATTTTATTCAATATTATGCACAGATCACTGCGCCGATGGAGAATTTGTTGAAGAAGGAAACCACTTTAGGTTGGGATGAGGATTGTCAAAAGAGTTTGGACATACTTAAGGAAAGGATGGTAATTGCACCCATCTTGGTATTCCCAGATTTGTCGAAGGAATTCCATGTACATGTTGATGCTTCATGTATCGCGCTAGGGGTTGTATTAGCGTATCCAGGTATTGGAGATATTGATCATCTTATTGTGTTTTCAAGTCGAAATTTTTCATATGTTGAGCGGAATTATTCAACCGAAGAAAGATAAGGGCTATCCATGGTGTGTGCACTACAAAAATTCTGTCATTATCTACTTGTAGGTTATTTCAAGATGTCCATAGATCATTCCACTTTGAAATACCTGGTGAACAAGCCTGTGTTGCGGGGGAAGATCTGTAGGTGGCTCCTCTTGTTCCAAGAATATGATTTCGAGGTGATTGTGAAGCTTGGAAGGTTGAACGCGAGACCAAACCACTTATCGCGCATTGAAAATGGTGAGAACCAACCAATTTGGATGACGGGTTACCAGACGCGTAGCTATTCGCTATTAAGGTATTTGATGATCATTTTTCCGATATCATCCATTTTCTAAGCACTGAGAGTGTTCCTACGGAATATACGACCAAGCATAAGAAAGAATTGGTAGTGCACATAACATATTTCACTTTGATTGCAGGTCAATTATACAAGATGGGAGTTGATGAAGTTTTGAGGAGATATGTTCCTGAGTTCAATATGTTAGTGTCTGCCATTCCTGCTAGTCACCAATGATCAAATATTCTCTTACAAGGTTTTTTCAGGGTCTTAAGACAAATTTTTATGGTTTCAGTAGGTCTTCAAATAAAAATTTGGTCACTGGCTAGTGTTCCTAGGTGTGTTACTATTCCTTCTATTCCATGTTTTGGTCTTGCCATCATTTATTTTGATGAGTCACCACTGAAATGTCTCCATCACCATCTCAGTCACATCGCCATAGTCATCATTCATCTCATTCCATAAAGTGTTATCATTAGGTCTTAGGGTCAAAATCATAAAATCAGTCATTTCACCACCAAATTCAGCTTTGAAGGAGTAGTAATATTGAAAAATTCTCAATAAAGGTTTAAAATTTTATTTTCATTCTTTTCATGAGGTAATATCTTTCATAAGGTTCTAAAGTTGCAGTTTCAAAATCAAAAGTGAAAAAGACTTGGTGGGGCCACTTAAAAACCAAAGGTGAAAATAAATTTTGAAAACTACAAAAGACCAAAACTAGCTTTCATTTGCTCATTTCATCTTCAAGAAACCTCTCTACACCAATAAAATCACTCTTGCCCTCATAGCAACCATTTTTTTCCTCGGGAAGTTCCATTTCTCCTCTACATTGCGCAGGTGTTGCGCACGCACTGTGCTTTGCTAAAGCATTGTGTTTTCTTCATTATTTTCCAAATCATCATTGAAAATGATTTATTCATAAAAAATGGTTCGAATGTATCAGTGACAAGTAAGTGGGAATCCAAAACACATCTCGTGTCTTCATTTCATGCTTGGAAAGGTAAATTCCCTCTTCTAGGGTTTTTGAGTGTATTTGGTTGGTTTCATGTTCAAATTGAAAAAATTGCTAAGTAAACCCTAATATCGAAGCTCACTCACATTACCCCACCTGTTATACACTCTCCTAATCATTTCACATCATTCATATCCCTCATTCACCATATTTTCCTACAAACCCTAGCCTAAACTAGACATTTCTAGGTTAGGATTGTTTTTTCCTTTCTTGGACCCCTTTCCTTCATCCATTACCTCAAATTTCACTTTACCCTACTCCCTAACATATATCCCTACCCCCATAAAATTTCCCAATAATTTAGGAGGCCCTTAACCCCTTCATCTCCCTTCATTCCGAAAAACTTCCCAAATCCCCTATTTTTCCTTCATTAAACCCTAATTCCCTTTCCCATTGAGCTAGCATTTGGAATGGATTCTAAAACCACTGGGAAAAAGAGGCACAAGGGAGGTCATATCAGTAGGTATGAACCCACTTCATCAGAGGATATCATGTCCTCACCTTTCCTCAAGAAATCATTTTAGGATGTTGGTTGCCTTGCCTTTTGCCAAAAGGTAGAGGAAATAGGTTTTCATGACAAACTTACCAATAGTTTTGCCACCAGATTGAGCAGAGATAAGGTTACCATTACAGGGGTGGAGTTCACTCTTTCAACAGAGACTATTTCTACAACAACAGGGATTCCAAATAGTGGAGAAATTTTGTTCAAGAGTAGAGACCTTGACCTTGACAACTATAAAATGTACTTGAAGCCAACATACAAAGCAACTCCAACACATGTCTTTCCATTTAGACAGTTGCTGGATAAGTATGCCCCTCTCAGGAAACTGATCATGACATATTTCACATGTGAGGGTAGATACTCAAGGTTGTATCAGTATCATGTGATACTCTTGATGCATTTCACCGGTGTAAAAACCCTAAACATGTCACATTACCTTTACAAAAGCATGGTGAAAATGGAAAAAATGTAAGAATATTGGGAGAAAATAATCATGCTATTTTATTTCACCATGGCTTGGTGAATATCCTAGTTTCCCATCAACTCACACAGATCAATTTTTCATGGGATGGTTTTATATATTCTGCTTCTCTTTTGTCTTCTCCAGCTCATTCTACCAGTCACTCTACACCCTTGGCTTCAACAACATATCAAGAGGTTGCTTCCTCAAGAAAACCTACAAAAAGAGTTCCTAGGGCTGAGGTGACACAATCATATGTCAGATTTAAGAGGCTTGTGTTTGCCTCAGATATTGTTGAAAGGGCCAAGCCTACATCAGGTGAACAAGGATCATCATCACATCATGAGACACCATTGCAGGATGAGGAACCATTCCATCATGACACTGATATGGCAGATTTTGAGGTGAATGAAGAGAAAAAAACGGTAGAGAAAATCATCATGGAGAAGGAGGCTGAGATTAGAGAGCTCAAGGAGAGTTTTTCAAAGGCCAAATTTTTGGTTTCATTATTGCAACAGAAGAACATGCAACTAAAGGTAAATCATCTGATTTTAAACAAGCCTAAAGTTGATTTGAGCAAGGATGATGAAAGAGGTAAGGCAGTGGTTGATATTGATGATTCAGAGGATTGGGAAGATTAGGTTAGAACAAAGATACCAAGGACAAGAGGCCTTAAGAGGGCACTTGAGCAGCAGAAAGAAGCATCTCCACCAAAAACTCAAATGACGGTTGATGAACTCATCCTGGTAGAAATTTAAAAAGACAAGGTAGGATGGCTTGATAGAGTGAATTTCCACATGGAAATGTTTCTCAAGAAGTAAAATAGGAACAAAAACCTGAAAATACACATGGCTATGCATTACTATATAAGGAATCAGGTCCCCCAAGTAAGAATAAAACATTTAAAGAAGAAGCTCATGGAAATCCTAATGAGGCAAAAAGAGAAGGATGAGTTGGATTTGCTTGTTGAAGCCTCTCTCATAGCATGACATATCATCATAGGCATTCATGGAACAATTTTGAATATTTTTTGAAAAAATTTTGAAACTTTTTGGTTTTTTGTGACTTTTGGCTAATTTCCTGAAACACAGTCGCGTATATACGCGAGTTCATGCACATAAAACCGCGTATGTCTGATTGCTGACAAATTTCTGTTTGGGGTCAGCTTTATTCAGCACAGCTGCAGTGCTATTTGGTATCTCTGATACTGTTTGGTATCTCTGGTGGTGTTCCAGTTCTTCTAATATTGTTTCGATCTCTGATGTTTTGATAAAGATGCCTTGATGATTGGTTGAAAGTGTTCAGGATGCATAAACTAAGGGGGAGCCTTAGTCATATGGAAAGGTTGCTTGGATGCACAGATTCAGGGGGAGCATCAGCCTTGCTGAGTATAATGCATTGTTGGCATTATGATGGTTCTGAAATATGTTCTTTTTCTTGAAGTCTTTCTGGTATTGGTCATAAAAGTCATATTTGTAATTTGATGAAAAGGTCTTGTTGAGACCCATGATGTAACATTGTAATATTCAGTCATGTAAGGACTTGTCAAATTTGTAAACCCACTTGGTTGGGTAGATGAGTCAAATTTGTAAACCCACTTGGTTGGGTAGTTGAATTGAAATGTGTAATCCCACTTGGTTGGGTATTTGAGTCTCATATGTAAATCCACTTGGTTGGATCTTTGATGTAAGTATGAGTCTTTTGTGATAGGAAGTTCATAGAGTCATGTACTTCATTGAAAAATATGTTTGAAGATTCAGCATGAACTCAGGGGGAGCTTGGTCACTTCAGTATACATCAGATCTGCAGAACGCTTCTTCTACATGCAGAGAAAAGGAGGAGAGTGTGTTGGTTTTGATCTGCCCTTTGCCCTTGATGTCAAAGGGGGAGAGTGACATGGTGTTTGAGTGAAGAGAACGAATGGTGTCAAAGAATGAGGAGAGTGACATGGTGTCATTGTATTCTTAATGCACCTATCTGTTGTGGTGATCAAACACCATCGTGGTTGCCATCAAGTCCAAAGGGGGAGATTGTTGGCAATATGATGCAGAGTGTTGTCCTTGATGGATGCAGAGTGTTGTCCTTGATGGCAACCCACTTGATGAAGATAAAGACATGAGATTGTTGGCATGTGTTGTCCCTGATGGAAATCCACCTGATGAAGTTATACTTGACTTGATGGACTTGGTAAATGATGTAAATATGATGTGATATGATTTTGTTGGCAATATGATGCTGAGTGTTGTCCTTGATGACAACCCAATTGATAGAGTGTTGTCCTTGAATGGAAACCCACTTGATGAAGATGATGGCAACTTACTTGATGAAGTTGTGCTTGATAGAATATGTCTTGATGAACTTGTTAAATGATGTAAATCTGATGTATCCACAGTGAGTACAGAAGGCAATGAAGAAAGGAATTCAGTATGTGCTAGATCTATGATGAAAAGAGTATGTCTCAAGGAATACGCGGATTTGTCTAGGAGAAGTCGCGTATGCACGCGGGAAATAACGTGCCAAGTCGCGTATGGGCAAAAGCGCTCATAAAGTGCAAAACCAGGGGTAACCACCATGGTATTGACCCATTGTATTGAGTAATGATTCGTCTAAATGACCCCGTCCAGGAATACCATCGGAAGTAATGTGGTTTTGGCTCATGGTATTGAAAAAGGGTAAACCTATATAAAGAGAAGAAATTCATTGTGCAAACGATGAGCGTGGGTACAAGATGTCTAAGCTTGAATGAATGCTTCTCTCTGAAGTATATCTGAATGGAAAGGGTTACAGTTGAATGATAGATCTAAATGCATGAAGCACCTATGAAGAAAATGATGAAGAAGGGAATCTAGATCTGGAATGTATTTGTATCTGCTAGATCTGTTTATGGAATGCTTAGATCTGAGATGAGGCGAACATCTGTCTGACGTAAAGGGTAAAATCTGTGTGATGTGTCTGTTCTGAAGAATTGCAATGACCTAAATGTCTCAAGAACCATACGCTAGTTTTCCGCAGAAGAAGCGCGTATATACGCGGCTTCGCTGAAGAGAAAGCGCGTATGCGCAGTGAAATTAGCTCTGTAATATGTACAGAAGTATACGCGAGTTTGTATGGTATAAGGCGCGTATATACGCGGGATCAGTGAAAGGAAAGCGCGTATGCAAAACTAGGGTTTGCTGAAGTATGAATATGAAATGTCTGATCTGTTCTGCTGTGTTACTGCTATCTGTCTGGGTTATCTGAATTAACAAGTATCTGTTGGTGATGTATGTTTGAGCTTAAAAGGATGGAGTGGGTCCAACCTGAAAATATGATGAAACGTGGCCTGCAAGTTGTGTCCTAAAGGAAGCTTTGGATCCAGTGTGAAAATTGATGAAACGTGGTCCATAGAGGTGCTGAGGGTTGTAGCCTTCAGTCAGGGGGTTGTAGCTCCCTTCCAGGTGAGGCTGGTAAACAAGATCAGGGGGTCGTAGCTCCCTTCCAGGAGAGGCTGGTAAACGAGTCGGGGGGTTGGAGCTCCCTTCCAGGAGAGGCTGGTAAACGAGCGCAGGTGGGTGCCTGCGTGCTGGTAGGAGTCTGCACCAGCACATATGTTGTAAGATGTTTTCTCTATAATAAAATATTGAAGGCTGAGCAACTGCAGCGGTGGTTTTCTCCCGGCTTGGGTTTCCACCTAAAATCCTGGTGTTCATGTGTGATGCTTATGTGTGATGGTTTATTCTGTTCTTACTGCACATGTTTACTGTTTATAGAACATCTAATGAATGAATGATGGAATGATATAAGTGAATAATTAATGGCATAATTAGATCTCTGTGTATACGTGAGTTTTATGAAGGATATCCGCGTGTATACGCTAGTTGGCTTCATCAAAGTAGCGTATGGGTTTTAGAGCATGAAAAAGTAAAAAGTTGTAGTTTGCCCTAAATACTAATTCACCCCCCCCTCTCAGTATTTTTTCCAACAATTGGTATCGGAGCAGGTTCTTCTGCAGAAGCTTGATCGCTTGAAGGAGATCCGTCGCAATGGGAAGTCTTGAAGGAGTAATGTCTATAAAGCCACCTCTATTCAATGGAAGCAATCTGATATTCTAGAAGGTACGAACAAAAGCATATCTGCAAAGTCTTGGTGCAGATGTATGGGCAATCGTAGAAGAAGGTTATCAGTATCCGGCAAGTATTCCTACTGATGCAGTAGAAAGGAAGAAGTATGAAATCAATGCCAAAGCAGTAAATGTCTTATTAGGAAGCATGTCTGAACCAGAATTTGCTAAAGTGATGCAGCTAAATTCAGCAAAAGAAATATCGGACAAAATCATTCTGAGTTATGAAGGAGATACAAAGGTAAAAAGTGCAAAACTCCAAACTCTTAGAATTGAATATGAAAATTTGAAGATGCATAGTGATGAGAGTATTGCCCATTTCTTCTTACGTATGGATGATATTGTAAATCGAATGAGAAATTTGGGTGAAACCATAACTGATACTACTTTGGTGGAAAAAGTCTTAAGATCCTTGACTTCAAAATTTGACTCTAAAGTTTCAACTATTGAAGAAAGGCAAGATCTGCAAACTCTTACTATTGTTCAATTACATGGTATTCTGACTGCTTTTGAAATGAGACAAGGAGGTCCTTCTCAAATCAAAGAAGCTGCGTTTAAGGCATCTGCAAAAGGAAAATAAAAGGAAGTTGTCAAAGAATCCAGCTATATATCCGAAGAAGAAGAAGCGAATTTTGTGAGAAAACTCCAACTAGGTACTGGAAGATTCAAAGGTAAGCTTCCCTTCAAATGTTTTGTGTGGAAAAGTTGGTCACTATGCTGCTAAATGTCCTTATAGAGAAAAACATGGTAAAGGGAAACAATTTGAAAAGAGTAAGAGTTATTATACAAATGAAGATGATGATGAAGTGTCCAGTGAAGATGAAGAAGATTCTGACCAAGCTCTACAAGTGCTCATGGAAAAGAAGCAAAAGAAGAAGGTTACTCAAGAAAAGGAGATACCTCAGAAATCATGTATAGCAGAAATTGAAGGAGATGAAATAGGTATTGATCGTTGTTCTTGTATTTCACTTACTTGTATATGCAAAGGTAATGATAATGAAAGTGACAGTATGGATCTAGAAGAAGCTGTCAAGATTAAAGATGAAGATCAGCAAAAATCATCCAAGGAGAATGAATCTATAGACAAGTATCAAAGGTTTCATGCTTATGCATCCAATCGAATGAAAAGACTAGAAGCAGAAATTAATGATCTAAATACAGATCTCGAAAAATCAAAAAAGAAGAATGAAGGTCTTGAAGTTGGAATCATCTCTCTACAAGCAGATCTTGAAGAATCAAGTAAGAAGAATGAGGAACCTCTACAATCATTTGAAAAGGAAGGGCTTGAAGCAGAAATCATCTCCCTCAAGGAAGACCTGGATAAATCAAATAAGAAGAATGCAGGACTTGAAGCAGAAAACATATCTCTGAAAGTAAATCTCGAAGCATAAAATAAGAAGAATAAAGAACCTCTGTCGTTTGAAAAGGAAGGACTTGAAGCAGAAATCATCTCTCTCAAAGAAGATCTGGAAAAATCAAATAAGAAGAATGAAGAGCTGCAACAAACATGTGAAGAAAACGAAAATTGGTTGAAAGAAGAGATTCTAAATATGAATGATCAAGTAGAAGATGGAAGAAGGAAAGAAGAAAGCATGACGAAGCAATGTCAAGCCTTGGAGGTTGAGGTAAACATTCTCAAAGGTAAATTAGAAGAAAAGGTTAAACTTTTGAGGTTTCAAGATAGTACTAAGATTTTGGACAATATTCTTAGTAGTCAAAGGTCTCCTTCTATTAAAATTGGTATGGGTTTTCATGAAACGGTCAAAGGAGAATCTAGTTCGCAAGGAACTGCTAAAGATTCAAAGGATGTCAAAGAAAAACTTGAAGAGTTGAAAGAAACAAAAGGTCAACCAATGATCATGAATTCTCAAAGGATATCATTCAAGAATGTTGAATGTTTTAAATGTCATAATTATGGGCATGTTGCAGCAAATTGCAGAAGCAGAATATTTCAGCCACAAACTAACAGATCCTACATAGAAAGGTACTCTGGTTTCTTCAAGGGATATTGTTTTTCATGTAACATGTATGGACATAAAGCAGCTGATTGCAAAAGGAGGAAGATTAGAAATACTCATTATGATTCTTATGCTTACTTTTCTGGACATATGAGATGTTATTCTTGTAACAAGTATGGGCATGTAGAAAAGGAATGCAGGTTGAACAGATCGAAGAAAGTGGACAATTTTCAGCACACTATTAGGAAGTTCAAGCTAATTTGGAAAAGGAAGGAGGACCAATCAGAAATGTAGGGAATTCTGACCCTACTGCAGTCATCCGCTTCTGAAGCTTACTTCTCTGATTGACTGCAGGAATGATGTGGGATACATTATGAGATTTAGTAATGTATCGTCACAGGGGGAGCAATGTATGATGACTTTCATGGTTGATCTGATTATTCTGGTTATATGTATTTCTGACAGAGCATCTGATATGAAGAAGACAGGTACAGGAAGTACAAGTTCAGGGGGAGATGAAGGAATGTGGAAAATTTCTATGCTTCACTTTCCATACGTGGGTGCGATGAACAAAAGTCGCGTATACACGCGAGTTCCAGCAGACACAGTCGCGTATGCATTTATGATAAGAGAATTGGGATGACAGCTGAAGATCAGGAGCAGAGGTTCAGGGGGAGCATCAGTCTGACTGTTAATAACTGTATTTTTAACTCAGTATCAGCTTAGTTTCTCAGTTCTAAATAATGATGATATGATACTTGGTTTCTTATGTTGAAGATTATGGATGAGTCCTGTTTGCTTTTTGATGAAGAGTATTCGTTGTTGAGATGAAAGTCTTATATTTCGGAGATAAGGAGAGATCATGCAGAGATTGTTGCTGATGACTTGCTGATGAAGGTATTCAGGTTACACAAGTTAAGGAGGAGCACTGGTTCAAGGGGAGCAGCAGGTTGAATACTAATGATTGCATTGTTGGCACTATGACTGCTTATTCTTTGGTTATTGTGATACTCATATGATGACTTGGTACATGATTTATTACGATGAGATTTTGAGCCCTGTTTGCTGAAAAGTATCTTTTGTGCTCACACATGGATAAATTGGAAGTCTTATGATTCAGAGATAAGAATAGATCATGCAGAGTTTGTTACTATGGTTGAGACCTTTTTCCCTACATTTATTACATCATGTTAAATCTTCAGGATCATGGTGATATTGGACCACATGGATGATTGCTTGACACATATTTGAAGATGTTGTTCTGGTATGATAATTTCTCTTGGAAAGAATGTATTGATGCTGCAAAGAATCTGAAGGCTTGGTTTCTAATGTGCTTATGCTACAACCGTTGGATGATGCTTGAAGACACAACTACACTATTCTATCTATCTGTATTCCAGGGAAGCATTCAAATATCTCAGAAAGAAGTTGAACACTGTCTTTTCCTCACAGAGGATCAGATCTGGTTAAAATATAGAAGATGGTATGGGATACGCGGATTTCCTGAAACACAGTCGCGTATATACGCGAGTTCATGCACATAAAACCGCATATGTCTGATTGCTGACAAATTTCTGTTTGGGGTCAACTTTATTCAGCACAGCTGCAGTGTTGTTTGGTATCTCTGATACTGTTTGGTATCTCTGGTGGTGTTCCAGTTCTTATAATATTGTTTCGATCTCTGATGTTTTGATAACAAAGCATACAAATGTTATAATGAAAGGCTTCAAAAGATTGTTGAATGTATTGATGTTGTTATTGATGAGTCTCCTGCAGCTCCTAAAGAAGAAAAACAAACAACAAAAGAAGCCGATGATGACTTATGGCCTTCTACATTTGATATAGACAGTGAATCCAATGATGAACCTGAAACTGATCTATCTGAAAAAGCTCCATCTAGATATGTTCAAAAGAATCATCCTGAATCTCAAATCTTGGGAGACAAGGAATCAGGTGTACGAACAAGGAGAACTCTCGTGGGATCTTCTAGTCATATGGCTCTTCTATCCACAATTGAACCACTCAATGTCAATCAAGCTAGCAGAGATGAATGTTGGAGGCAAGCCATGGATGAAGAACTTGTTCAAATTGAAAAAAATGACACTTGGGACTTGGTACCAAGACCTCATGATAAAAATGTCATTGGAACTAAATGGATTTTCAAGAACAAGTTAAATGAGAATGGGGATGTTGTAAGAAACAAAGCTAGACTGGTTTGCAAAGGGTATACTCAACAAGAAGGTATAGACTTTGAAGAAACTTTTGCTCCTGTAGCTAGACTTGAAGCCATAAGAATGTTTCTTGCCTTTTCAAGTTATCAACAAATCAAAGTCTATCAAATGGATGTTAAATCTGCTTTTCTTAACGGTGATCTAGAAGAAGAAGTATATATAGAACAACCGGAAGGATTCATTTTGGGAAATGATGCAAATCTTGTTTGTAGACTTAAAAAGGCTCTATATGGTCTCAAACAAGCTCCAAGGGCTTGGTATTATCGTCTTGACAAATATATTCATCAACAAGGATTTTCAAAAGGGTCTGCTGATAGCAACTTATACACAAAAGTTGAAAATGATAAACTATTGATTGTGGTTGTATATGTTGATGATATCATTTTTGGGAGTAACGAAGAATCTTTGAGTCAAAAATTTGCTTCTGTCATGCAACAAGAATTTGAAATGTCTTTACTTGGGGAACTAACATTCTTTCTTGGCTTGCAAGTGCATCAAACTGCAGATGGTATATTCCTATCACAAGCAAAATATCTTAAGCAAATTCTGAAAAAGTATGGCATGGAAGAATGCAAACCTGTAAGTACACCGATGATAACCGGATGCAATCTCAGTTCTCAGGATGATTCTCCCATGGTGAATCAACCAGAATACAGATCGATGATAGGGAGTTTACTTTATCTCACTGGGACTAGACCAGACATTATGCATGTTGTTGGGATTGTTGGACGATTCCAAGCTAATCCAAAAGAGTCTCATCTTCAGGCTGTTAAAAGAATATTCAAATATCTTCAAGGAACTCAAGACTTTGGTCTATGGTATCCAAAGAATGCTGATCTTACTCTTCATGCTTACACTGATGCAGATTGGGCTGGAAGCGTTGATGATCGGAAAAGCACTAATGGTGGTGCATTCTACATGGGGCCCCGGTTAGTTTCTTGGTTCAGCAAGAAGCAAAATTCTATTGCCTTATCAACAGCTGAAGCAGAGTATGTAGCTGCCGCATCTTGTTTCACTCAACTCCTTTGGATGATGCAAACCTTACAAGATTTTCAAATCAAATGTACTCCTCCTGTCCCCATTAAGTGTGACAATACAAGTGCCATCAGTATTTCAAAGAATCCTGTTATGCATTCAAAGACCAAGCACATTCCCATCAAGTATCACTTCTTACGTGAACAAGTGCTTGAGCAAACAATGAAGTTGGAGTATGTTCCCTCCAAAGAACAAGTTGCTGATATCTTTACCAAACCTCTGCCCAGGGAAGCGTTCGAGTATCTAAGACAGAAGCTGGGAGTGTTCTCTGCCAGTCAAAAGAACAAATTTGCATAAATTTAGAAGATGGCATTGGATACGCGGGTTTCATGAAACACAGTCGCGTATATACGCGAGTTACTGCACAGAAAACCGCGTATGTCTGATTGCTGACAATTTTCTGGTTGGAGTCAGCTCTTTTCAGCACAGCTGCAGTGCTGTTTGGTATCTCTGATACTGTTTGGTATCTCTGGTGGTGTTCCAGTTCTCATAATTCTATTTCTCATGTTTTGATAAAGATGCCTTGATGATTTGTTGGTAAAAGTGTTCAGGATGCACAAACTAAGGGGGAGCCTTAGTCATACGAAAAGAATGCTTGGATGCACAGATTCAGGGGGAGCATTAGCGTTGCTGAGTATAATGCATTGTTGGCATTATGATGGTTCTAAAATATGTTCTCTTTCTTGAGGACTTTCTGGTGTTGGTCTTAAAGTTATATTTGTAGTTTGATGAAAAGGCCATGTAGAGATCCATGATGTAAAATTGTAATATTCAGTCATGTAAGGACTTGATAAATTTGTAAACCCACTTGGTTGGGTAGTTGAGTCAAATTTTGTAAACCCACTTGGTTGGGTAGCTGAGTCAAATTTGTAAACCCACTTGGTTGGGTAGTTGAGTCTCATATGTAAATCCACTTGGATGGATAATTGATGTAAGTATGAGTCTTTGGTGATAGGAAGTTCATAGAGTCATGTACTTCATTAAAAAATATGTTTGAAGATTCAGCATGAACTCAGGGGGAGCTTGGTCACTTCAGTATACATCAGATCTGCAGAACGCTTCTTCTACATGAGGAGAAAAGGGGGAGAGTATGTTGGTGTTGATCCGCCCTTTGCCCTTGATGTCAAAGGGGGAGAGTGACATGGTGTTTGAATGAAGAGAAAGAATGATGTCAAATATTGTCTTAAATCTGCTGTGGTAACCAAACACCATCATGGTTGCCATCAAGTCCAAAGGGGGAGATTGTTGGCAATATGATGCAGAGTGTTGTCCTTGATGGCAACCCACTGAATGAAGATGAAGACATGTAACAGTTGACATGTGTTGTCCTTGATGGCAATACACCTGATGAAGTTATGCTTGACTTGATGGACTTGGTAAACGATGTAAATCTGATGTGATATGATGTTTGTTAGCAATATGATGCTAAGTGTCTGATGTGATATGATGTTAGTTAGCAATATGATGCTAAGTGTTGTCATTGAATGGCAACTCACTTGATGAAGAAAATGGCAACTTACTTGATGAAGTTGTGCTTGATAGAATATGTTCTTGATGAAGAAAATATGATGTATCTACAGTGTGTACAGAAGGCAATGAAGAAAGAAATTCAGTATGTGCTATATCTATGATAAAAAGAGTATGTCTCCTTGTATACGCGGATTGGCCTAGGGGAAGTCGCGTATGCACGCGGAAAATAACGTGCCAAGTCGCGTATGGGATAAAGCGCTCAAAAGTGCAAAACCAAGGGTAACCACCATGGTATTGACCCATTGTATTGGGTAATGATCCGCTTAATTGACCCCGTCCAGGTAGTTTTGGGCTCATGGTATTGTTTTGGCCCATGGTATTGAAAAAGGGGCTCATGGTATTGAAAAAGGATAAACCTATATAAAGAGATGAAATTCATTATGCAAATCATGTGTGTGGGTGCAAGATGTCTGAGCTTGAATGAATACTTCTCTCTGAAGTAGATCTGAATGGAAAGGGTTACACTTGAATGATAAATCTGAATGTATGATGCACCAATGATGAAGAAGGGGATCTAGATCTAAAATGTACTTGTATCTACTAGATCTGCTTATGGATGGCTTAGATGCGAAATAAGGCGAACATGCGAAAATACCGAAGTAAAAGGGTAAATCTGGCGAATATACGATACGAAGAAGTATCTTTGCTCTGTAATGATTGAAGATCTATACGCTACTTCGCCGCGAGAGGAAGGGCGTATATACGCGCGCTGAAGCACAGACGCGTATGCGCAATGAAATATACACGGAAGGTATACGCGGTTTGTGTGGACGGAAGCGCGTATATACGCGACATCGATGAAGTGAAAGTGCAAAATAGGGTTTCTTTTGAAGCATGGAGTATGAAACATACGATGCGTTGTTGTTTTGCGCTATCGTCTGTGTTGTACGGGTGGTTAGTATCTATTTGGTAATGTATGATTGAATAAAAGTATGAAATGGGTCCAAGTCGAAAATATGATGGAAAACGTGGCACCTCAAGTTGTGTTCTATTGAAGTGGTTAGATCCAGTGTGAAAAATTGATGAAACGTGGTCCCAGGTGGTGCTGAGGGTTGTAGCCTTCAGTCAGGGGGTCGTAGCTCCCTTCCAGGTGAGGCTGGTAAACGAGATCGGGGGGTCGTAGCTCCCTTCCAGGAGAGGCTGGTAAACGAGTCAGGGGGTTGGAGCTCCCTTCCGGGAGAGGCTGGTAAACGAGCGCAGGTGGGTGCCTGCGTGCTGGTCAAGTCTGCGCCAGCACATATGTTGTAAGATGTTTTCTCTATAATAAAATATTGAAAGGCTGAGCAACTGCAGCGGTGGTTTTCTCCCGACTTGGGTTTCCACCTAAAAATCCTGGTGTTCATGTGTGATGCTTTGTGTGATGGTTTATTCTGTTCCTACTGCACATGTTTACTGTTTATAGAACATCTAATGAATGAATGATGGAATGATATAAGTGAAGAACTAATGGCATAATTAGATCTCTGTGTATACGCGAGTTTTATGAAGGATATCCGCGTGTATACGCTAGTTGGCTTCAGAAAAGTAGCGTATGGGTTTTGGAGCATGAAAAAGTAAAAGTTTTGAATATGCACTAAATACTGATTCACCCCCCCCTCTCAGTATTTTTCCCAACAATTGGTATCAGAGCAGGTCCTTATGCAGAAGCTTGATCGCTTGAAGGAGATCCGTCGCAATGGGAAAGAAGCAAAAGAAGAAGGTTACTCAAGGAAAGAAGAAGCCTCAGAAATCATGTATAGTAGAAATTGAAGGAGATGAAACAGGTATTGATCGTTGCTCTTGTATTTTACTTAATTGTATATGCAAAGGATATGATAGTGAAAGTGAAGATGAAGAAGATTCTAACCAAGCTCTACAAGTGCTCATGGCAAAGAAGCAAAAGGAGAAGGCTACTCAAAGTAAGGAGACAGCTGAATTTGACAAAGATGAATCAGATAGTGATTGGGGTCCAGAAGTTTCTGACAAAGCTCTACAAGCACTCATGGCAAAGAAGAAAAAGGAGAAGGCTACTTGTAATACTCTTCTTTGTGCAAACAATGATGAAGATAGTGAGAGAAAAGTTGTGGATCTAGAAGAAGTTATCAAAGATCAACAAAGAATATTTAATGAGAAGGAATCTGCTAACAAAGCTTTGATATTTATACTGAAAAGGATGTTTGATGATGTATACAGTCGGAGTAAAGGATATGAAGCTGAAATCATCTCTCTACAAGCAAAACTTGAAGAATCAAACAAGAAGAATGCAAGATTTGAAGCAGAAATCGTCTTCCTCAAAGAAGATCTGGAAGATTCAAACAAGAAGAATGAGAGACTTGAAGCTGAAATCATCTCCCTCAAGGAAGACCTGGATAAATCAAATAAGAAAAATGCTGGACTTGAAGCGGAAAACATATCTCTGAAAGAAGATCTCAAAGCATCGAAGAAGAAGAATGAAGAGCTGCAACAAACTTGTGAAGAAAACGAAAATTGGTTGAAAGAAGAGATTCTAAATCTGAAGGATCAAGTAGAAGATGGAAGAAGGAAAGAAGAAAGCATGACAAAGCAATGTCAAGACTTGGAGGTTGAGGTAAATATTCTCAAAGGTAAATTAGAAGAAAAGGTTAGACTTTTGAGGTTTCAAGATAGTACTAAGATTTCGGATAATATTCTTAGTAGTCAAAGGTCTCCTTCTATCAAACTTGGTCTTGGTTTTCATGAAACTGTTAAAGGAGAATCTAGTTCACAAGGAAGTGCTAAAGATTCAAAGGAAGTCAATACAAAACCTGAAGAGTTGAAAGAAACAAAATATCAACCAACAATCATGAATTCTCAAAGGAATTTATTCAAGAACGTTGAATGTTTTAAATGCCATAATTATGGGCATGTTGCAGAAAATTGCAGGAGCAGATCATTTCAGCCTCAAACAAACAGTTCCTACATAGAAAGGTACTCTGGTTTCTTCAAGGGATATTGTTTTTCATGTAACAAGTATGGACATAAAGCAGCTGATTGTAAAAGGAGGAAGATTAGAAATATTCATTATGATTCTTATGCTTATTTCTCTGGACACATGAGATGTTATTCTTGTAACAAGTATGGACATGTAGAAAAATAATGCAGGTTGAACAGATTGTACTCCTATATCAATAGGTTTCATCTTTCATGATTGTCTTGATGGAAGTGTGGAATATGTTCAAACCTTCTTACTTGAGCAAAGGTGTTCCATATTCTTAAAAAAACCAAAAAATCAAAAAAATTAAAAAATGTAAAGAGGGTATACCCTAAAAGAAAGATCAAAGGGTAAAAAGAATAAAAATGGTCAAAAAAGAGAAAGAAAGGAACCCCAAGCAAAAAATAGACCAAGGAAAGTGTGCAAATCCAAATGCCACTACTTTTTCATCTGTTGTAATAAATCAATTGTGTGCATCTTGTGAACTTTTGCCACAATTCATGAATAAGTCAAACTGTTTAAACTTGGCTTAGTCATATTTCAATTTCATGTTATAGATTAGAGAATAAATATCTAGCCAAACAGTTTAATCTTGGCAGATAAGTAGCTAGGTAAAGTGAATAAAAGGTGCTCAACAGTTTAATCTGAGCCCTTGGATGTAATAAGGGTAGAAATAGATAGATTCATCATGTAAAAAGAAAAGATTGATCAGGGTTTGCAAGTCTAAATGCACCCTA
Source organism: Pinus albicaulis (assembly GCA_034641835.2). NCBI lineage: Eukaryota > Viridiplantae > Streptophyta > Pinopsida > Pinales > Pinaceae > Pinus > Pinus albicaulis. Next base: position 965,630,179 of record CM076579.1, read on the forward strand.
ATAAAGAAGACAAAATGGTAGTGTTAAGTAGATAGGGTAGGTAGATGGTGCTACAAAGTGTTATCTGATGAATGGTGCTGCTATATGTTGGTTGATCCTTTACTTTCATCACAAGTACTAAAGCAAGAAATACACTGGAAAATCACAGCAAGCAAAGTCAAATTCATTAACCTCCCTCATCATTTTCCCCCTCAAGAGTTTTATTAATTTCCCCCAAAAAGTACTAAGGTAATTGGAGATCAAAGGGGCTCAAGGCATTTCCTTGACTTCTGGAGGGACCGGACCCTCGGCCTAATGATCAAAAGACCTAAGCACTTGAAATAATCCATCATTGATTATCTTCCATTTTTAACTTTTTCCTAAGTAAAATTTTATTTTACTTAGGAAACTGATGCAACATTCCATAAAATTCCTCAAAACAACTTGTTATTCTAAGTTTAAGTGTTGAAGATAAAAATGTGCAATTTACTTCATAAGTTTTCACTTTCTTAGATGTACAAAGGTGTTTTGATTTTCCTTGTCCTTTTTCATATTAACACCTAACTCTATTATATTAAATCCATAGTGAAATCCCTTTTTCCTATGTATATAACTCCCTTTTCTAATAAATATCCCCAAAACCCTCTTATTATAATGTTTTACCAAAGTATATATAGTCCCGCACATTTAAAATAAATACCCTGCTTTATAAAGCCCTTTGGTAAAACTATAACCTTATATATACATTCCGCCCCTATGATGAATTAATTATATTAATTTATTCATCGTATAATAAAATATATATAGAAAAGCGTTAGACACGTAACATATGTGTTTAACACCAAAAACAAGAATAAACTACGACGGAATCCTGCGCCACCATACTCAGCAGTCCACATGGCCAAACCCCGCCGCAATTCATTTTATAAATTCACGGGGTTAATTAGTCATTTGGACTAATTAACAACCATTCCCGCCTATTAGCTTCTCCCAGGGGTGATTAGATTACATGTCAAAACTTGTTTAAACCCCGACGGGCCCACTTTCGAAACCGCACAAGTTTCCCTTTCCTCCAGCCGTCAGATCATTCCTCCATTGATCAACGGTCCCGATCAATCCCGCTGCCCATCGCGTGTGAGTTTTTTAGCCAGCGGGGAATGAGCGGGTTTGACTATTCAGCATTCCACGTGGCAAGCAGCCTGTGGAATCGCTGCCATTGCGATTTTTACCGCCTTCCTCCATAAGCGGTGCGGGCTCACCGCTTACCGCTTATCGAATACCGCCGGCCCCACTCCCTTACGTCACCCCGTACGTCAAATGACATCATCACCTCGAAAACGACAAAAACCCTTTTGACTTGTTTTTAAGCCATTTTCCGCGTTTTTTTCAGTTATTTTGGTTTTCGAAAGAGACTAAGCTCCCGCTGCAAATTTCAAAATTCGCTGCAAATACACCAAATTACTCAGAAATTCCGCTGCGCCCGTGTTGAAGAACGTCCCTGCCATTGTCCATTACCTGTTAAAGAACGAGTTTCCATCCAAAAACAGGTATTTATCATTCTGCGCCCCAACTGCAAGTTAAGCTTGGTTTCTTGTGTTTTTCTCTGAAAAAGTGTTTGAAAGTCCTCTCTGAGTCCTCATTGAAGAGTTGAAACCTGTAAATTTGCTTCCCAAACCTGCAATTTGTTCCAATTTCCTCTTTTGTCAGATAGCCCGTCCGGTCTGCAAGAAAAACTGAAACCTTCATTTTGAATCCACAAGAACCAAAATGGAGGCCCCAACTGCTCTAAATGTCACTCCTTTGAATGCTCCTCACCGAGATTTAGACTACTTGCCTCTCATAGATGAAGATTTCCAAATAAAAGACCTGCATTTCGATGAAAGTCCCCGTTTGAGTTTCTGTCGCTGCAGAGACGAATACTCAAAGGGGAAAGATCTTATAGGGTTGTGGGAATCCAATCTCCCAAGGTATTTCATTCCTACAGTTCATGTTTTCCCTGAAATCATTCATTATTGTCATGCAAATTATGATCCCACACAAAGAGCTGTATTAGCTCCCGATCAAAGTGTTTTGTTTCCTATAACACCTCAGGCTATCAATGCTATGTTACAATTTGAGCCAGAACAAGAATTAGCACCTCTATCCATGGAAGGGCTAATTGAGAAAACCAGACTGTTAACTCCAGAAAAATTGAAAGCAATGTGTCAGTACTTCATGTTACCTGAGCATCAGCCAAAAGGGACTCCCCCCTATGGTTTTTACTTTTTCAATCAATTGGGAAGGCTTATTGTGAATGTAATATCCTTTGTCTTAGGATTCAATACCGGTGAGTATGTAGATGAGATAACTCTGGCTTTGCTATCTATCTTTACCCCTGGGAAGCCTCCTGAGATTAAGTATGATTATGCTTCCTTCATTGCCAACAAAATCCATGATCAATTTTTAAGGCTAGATACTGAAAAGGTTTTTAAGTACTCCTCAGTTATCTATCATCTCATGATCTTTTATCAGTCAGACAGTTTCCCTTTCCCTGTTCAGAAACTTGATGCTAAAGGTAATCCCAGGTCTGTTATTTTTTGGTCCCCCATCATTCATTTTTCCTCTGATTCTCCCTACTCTTATTCAGAATTCATTGATCAGTTTGTACATCCTGCTACAACCTTGTTAACAGGAGTTTCTCCCCCCAGGCTTAGTACTGAGAATAGAAAGACCCTGCAATTGTCAAAGAGTTACAAAGTTGGGGATTGGTACTTGTACCAAAACCATACAGTCATCAGGATTTATGGATGTGAATTACATCCATTCAAGTTACCCAGATATGTACCAATGAGAATTTTTGCTTTGGAATACTTTAGACAGATGAACAACTCAGATGTAATCCATTTCTGCACTGTAAAGAAGAAAGCACAGTTAAGGATCAAAAGCCAGTTAGGTCCTTTCATTTGCAATTCTAGAGAAGCTGAGAGAGATGCAGAACTTATATTAGAGAGAAAATTCTAGACATCTTTCCGTTGGGTCCCTTATGACCCCTTTGGTTTCATTTGTGAAAGAAGGTTAAAAAATAAGTCATCTCCTTATATACATCACAGAATTCCTGACATAGAACGGTATGCAAATCAAGATGAATGGGTTAAAGGAACACTTGTTGAAGAGGGAAGTGGAGCTGACAAATTGAATAAACTTATGAAAGATGCTGAGAAGAAATTTGACCTAGAAACATATGATCAAATGCAGGTACCCTATATTGGCACATCTTCAACGGCCACTCTACAACAAGCTATACAGGAAGACAGCCCATCAGTAGCAGCAGAGCCTAAAGGTAAAGGAAAAGAACCTATAGTTCAGGTCATTGAAACCCTGGTCATGGCAGAAAAATCACAGAGTTCCAAAACACCAGAACAATCTAAAGCTTCTCAAACACCAGCAAAGCAAACCCAAGCTCCAGAGATGCAAACTCCATTGAATGTGGAAATAGGGAAAAAGAGGTCAGCTCCAGATACCACACCTTCAAAAGGAGCCCCACAAGTCTATCAAGCTAAAAAACATAAATCTGATCTACCTCCAGATGTAGAGATCATAGATGAAATATTTGATGATGGCGGGGAAGATAGTCAGCAAACAGGTACAGCAAGTGAAACAAATATAAGCCAGAAAGGGATACAAAAGCAACTGAGCACTGAAGTATCTTCTTTCAGACCGCCCAAGACAGGTACTGGAGACATAAAGAAAACCTTCATTGATATCAAAACAAGGAATGAACCATTAAAAGTGAAGGTCTATGATCAGTATATGAAGATGGCTCCTCACAATCAGCAAAGGTTGATGTCAGCATTTGATCTTTCACAAGGTAAAATGCAAATGAGCCACTACAAAGCTAAAGTGCCAAAGCCAACTTCAGCAACAGATTACATCAGAACAAATTTTGAAGTGTTAGCAAAGGATATCCATCCCTTGGATCAGATAGAGCTTCATAGGCAAACAGGGGAAATGGCTTATTCCACTCTCACCAACAAAGCCATGGCAGCTTTAACACTACAAGATTCCTTGAATAATACTACTGCAACATTAAAGATTGAAAGGGCCTCCTCACAGGCCAAAGACAATAGAATAAAGTCTCTAGAAGAGATCATTATTGGTTTGGGTCACAATCCCAAAGACCCTAAAGGTATTGAGGCACTGATAAAAAAGAAAGAGGATGATATAGCTGCACTGAGAAAACAGTTGAAAATACCAGCCTCAAGGCACCCCCAGACACAGGAAGTAATAAAAGGAAATTTGCAAGAAGAAATGATGGAGTTGCTCTTAAATTTGACAGAACGACTAAATGAAACCGAGAAGGAGCTGGAAAAGGCATTGCAGGAACAGGAAATTCTCAAACAGGCTTCAGCAGCAGGTACTACAGGACAACAGGAACAATCATCTCAGGTAAATATTTCTAATTTGAATTCTGATGATTTGATTAAACAGATGGAGAGTTTGCAGCTAAAGGTCACAGAACTCCAAGAAGCAAAATTACAATTAACAAAATTGGAGGGAAAATATGACACATCCAAAAAGACAGTTGCTGACAACCTCAGAGAAATAAAAAGGTTGGAAAAATTGGTTGAGGCTTTGCAAAAGGATCTTACACTGGAAAAGCCTCTGAATGAAATAAATGATATTCTTTGGGACAACATCATTAATTTAATAAGAGATATTTGGCCTTCCATTCAAGCTATTTTTGAGCAGAATGAGTTAGTCAATATAGCCCAAGAGGAAATAAACAAAACTAGACATGAATTAAGAGGCAAGCCAGAGCTAGCCCAGCAGCTCATTCAGTTTTTGAATTCCAGAACAAAACAACAGCTAGCATTGCTAGGAATTGATGACAGAACAGGTGTAGTTTTGGAAGCAAAGAGAATTTTCACAAAGAGAACTTTTATGCAAAATCTAGAAAGAAAGTGTACTGATATTTTGGTCGACATCAACGTTTTCAGAGAAAAGTTTCAAGCTCTGCTCGACAGTGAAATGCCAAGTCCCATGATCACAGAGGATCAAATAGTGGACTTGGAAACTTATGAGAAAAGAATCAAAGCTCATGCTAAACATACAGCTATAGGTTCTACTAGTGTAGGTTCTACTAGCTCATCAGAACCTGCAGTACCAACTGGGAAGAGTATTTATGAAAAAGTGAGGAATCTATTTCATCTGGAGCATGAATTAAAATATCTATTTCCAAACGAGCCCACTTTTTATAAACTTACTGAAGCCGATGAAACTTTAAGGAAGCTCAGAAGAACAATGATACCAGATGATCAGTGGTGGAAGGAAATGCTGGAAATTTTGTAAAAAATGTTGTCAGGATAAAAGTTTATCTTTACTACTGAGTAAATGGTAAAAAACAGAAATGCAGATGAAAGAGTATCAGATGAAAGATTAAAGAGTATCCGTGAGAAGAAAAAGTATTCAACAAGTCAAAGGAATACGCAAAGGACAGCACAGATCCCTATTTTGAGCACTTATCCTTAGCACGTCCATGAAGAAAGGAACAGCACATCAGCCGTTACTCATTATTCTATTTTCGAGACCATGTGTCTCTTGTTTGTTGTAAATACGCTTTAAGTCAGCCTGAATTATTGGCTAGGATAGAGTAAGATTGTTAAGATTATTTTTGTATAAATAAGCCTTCAAAGAAAGTTTTGAGGGGTGGATTCTATTACTCTGCTGTAACATTGAGGTTTTCGGAATAAAAAGCTTTTGGACAAATTTACTTGTGGCTTACTGGATGACGTTTTGAAGTACTGGACTTGTTGCAGGATTCATGTGTTGGACTTCAGTTCAATAAGTTTTCCAACCCTTGTGTTTAAATTTTATATTAGTTTATGCTATCATCATATCCGTTCCTGAATAGTTTACATAAAGGATTGAAACAGAATTTGCTTAATTGTACTCTGTTTTCAAATGTGATTATTCTCGATGTTTTCTTCTGGATTAGTTATAAGCATGAATTCTTAATTGCTCATGTTTTGCTGATTCAATATTGTTGATTACTGTAACAAAGAATCCTTCATTGCTCTTTGCTTGTAATCATTTATCTTCTTCTTTTTGAATATGGTGAAAGATTCTTAGTTGCCTTTCATCCCTTCAAGACCATCCATCCACTTTAAATTTTAAGGATTGTTCTCTGTCTAGCTATCTTGCCCTGTAATACCATCTTGTGTTCAGAAAAGAAATCCGGTAAAGCCATCCTTAGACTCCATAGCCCAATGGACTGAAAGCCCTCAACCTTGCCCTTAGTTTGTGGATTCCACCAATTTCCCAAAACAAACTTTGAATCTATAACTAGCCTAACATCATTCAAAAACAAAGATAAATCATAAAGAGAGAGCCCTCTCTGGATGCAGATTGGCTAGATTCTGCATCTAAAAGGTTGGTTTGTGGTTACCTCGGGTATACTTTCCTCTTACACAACTTCTAGGAAGACCTGAGTGATAACATAGTGGCGACCATACTGGGGACCTGAATCATTTTATTGATACTATTGTTTGATTTATAATCTACAGACAGAGTCTGAATATCAGCCAGGAAGCCTTTGAAATTGCTTTTGCTATGCAATTGCAAAAGTAAATAAATGCTGTTTCAGTCTATCTCTGATTTAGCTTATAAGTTGAATCTTAGTTTCAAATTTTTCAATCAGATTCTCTAGTTTAACAGATCTTTGAGGAAATCTTAATCACATATCATTATTTCTTAAAGAATTTGTAGAAGTTGTATTTATTTTTCAAGTAAAACCCAAAATTCAAAAACACATATTCTGAGAAAACTGGCTTCAGAAAGGATTCGACATACTAGGTCAAACCCTGACCCAAATCCACCACCAATGTTTGAAAATCCAAATCTGATCCCTAGGATTCTTAGAAGACAAGGAAGTCAAGAAAGTTCTGAAAGAGGAAGTCAGGAAAGTACAGGTAGTTCTAGACCACTCTCTGGATCTGCATCTTGTCCTGTGAAAATTATTTATATTGACGACGTTCCTTTTGACGCGAGATTTGAAACATCTTTGTTTGTAAATTTTTCTGAGACTGAATTATCTAGGTTGATTCCAGATCCTTGGTTCATTGAAGAATTGCAATATAGATTTGTTTCGCATCATCTTGACAGAGAATTTCATAACTCCATTCAATATGAGCAAGCCTTTGAAGAAAGCTCAAACATTTCTGTAATAACTGAAGCATCTCCGAACTCAGCCACTTTTCAAACACCTGTCAGACCTCCATCTCCACCTGTCAGACCTCCATCTCCACCTGTCAGACCTCCATCTCCTCCTACTAGACCGGCTACTCTTGTTACTCCACTTTATCTTCCAATGGCCAATCGATATGCCCCTTTAATATTACCAGCCAACCCTCCAGCTTTACCACCAGACTACCAAAGTAAGATCACACCTTTTGACGGATCGGGTACCTACACAGCTCAACAACACACCAAAAGGATGACAGATTACTTTGAGTTTTATGAGATTGATACTGATGATATCCGTATGAGAATTTTTGTACAAAGTCTTACTGGAGAAGTTAGAACTTGGTTTAGGGCTCTCACCCCAAACAGTATTGCTGACCTAGAAGCTTTGTATAGGGCATTTTTAAACAGATGGGAGAAAAAGAAAGATCCTCTCCAGATCTTATCAGAATTTGAAAAATTAAGAAGAAGACCAAATGAAACCGTACCAGATTACATCATTAGATTTAATGAATCATATCATGCAGTTCCTCTGAATCTAAGACCCCCACCTAATAACGTGTTGGTCAAATTCCCAGACGGTTTTGACTCTGAAATAGCTTATTCTCTTGGGGAAAGAGCTCCACAAACACTAGAGGAAATGCAGAGCATAGTGGTGAGCGTAGAAGCAAATCTGATAGAAAAACGAGCCAGAGAAAGAGCAGAGAGAAGAATGCCTATGAAGGAAGAACCTTCAGCTTTTGAAAAGAAGCTGGATGTAATCATTAAAGGTATGGAAAGATTAGGTGATAGAGTGGAAACCATTGAAAGAAAGTCTGCTACTGATAACCAGAATGTTGCTAGAAACCCAAACTTTAGGAGGAATCTGAACCAAAATATTGGAAAGAATATCCCTGATCAAAACATTAGACCACCTTTCCAAGAAAACTTTGTTGAAGGTTCGACCTCGGAAGGACCTACAGAAGATGTAGAAATAAACAATGTCAATGAGGACAAAGATGAATCAGAAATCTTCCTATCTCAGGATGATCAAGAGAATCATATCCTTGAAACATTCCACACTCATTCGGGTGAGACTTTTGATTTCAAAGAAGGCTATGACACAGCAATCTACGAGGTTCATAAGCAGTACAACTTGAGAAGTAGACGGATAGATGTACCAGAGAAAAATAAACAGAAAACCACAAAACAAAATGTCAAAGGAAAACAAAACATTCCCCGTGTACAAAATACTTCCCCTGTACAAAACATTCCCCAAATACAAATTTTGCCTAGGATAACTCCTAGTTTTTCAAATCCAATAATTGAAGATGTCTCTGACAACCAACCAATTGACAAACAGCAATCCAATACATCTCCTCATGTAGGAATTGTAGAAGAAACAGCAGAAGTTAGTCCTGAAACATCTTCAAAGCAAAACTTCATTCATGAAAAAGAGAAAAACATTGAAGATCCAGTAAACAGAGAAAATCCGACTGTGCAAAACACTAAAACTCAAACAGAAAAACCCTTTAATCTAGAAGGTGAAATAGGCAAACTCAAGATAGCTGTTCCTTTATCAGAATTGGCTAAACATGATGTCTATAGGAATCAGATTTCCAAGTCTTTAAACATTAACATTACTGGATTGGATGATTCAGTAAATATTCTTGATGATCAACCCAAACTTCTTTTTTGCCCTGAGGTTAATGGCAAACCAGAAAGTGGGGGAACTCCTCCATTTTATGTAAGCCTGAATGTTCATGACAAGATACTCCATAATGCAATGCTTGATTCTGGAGCATCTCACAATTTGATGCCAAAAGCATTAATGGAAAGATTGAATCTGGATATTACTAGACCATACAAAGATTTGTTTTCATTTGATTCCAGTCAGGTAAAATGTTTAGGTTTAATTAAAGATCTGTGTGTCACTTTGGTCCAATACCCTGCTAAGTCTGTTTTAATGGACATAGTAGTTGCCGATATTCCACCCAAATATGGTATGTTATTGTCTAGGTCTTGGGGTGCTAAACTTGGAGGATCTATTCAATTAGACATGTCTTATGCAACTATTTCAGTTTTTGGTCAGCCTAAAAGATTATATAGAGAAACTTTGATGAAGTACTTAGTGAGTAGCCATGAGAAGCCTGAAAACTTCCCTGTTTATTCTGTACATTCCGACATGGATTCTTTTATTTTATACAATGCTGAGTCAGATCTTCCTACTGAAATAGGAGCTCCTGAAAAGGAAATCATAAACAAAACCACTGTCAAAATTGAAGAAATATCTGAAAACAAAGAAACACCAGATGACCAAGAAAAACCTGAAAAAACTAAACAACTAGCTCTTGTCAGAAAATCTGTTAAAACAATTGATGAAGATTATGAACATGAAATTCTATGGCATTTAGAGTTTGATGGCTCGGTAAACAGACTAGGTGCAGGAGCTGGAATTTGGTTACACAATGTAGAGAACAATCATGCAGAGGGTCATGCTTATAGGTTAAATTTCAAATGCACTAACAACATGGCAGAGTATGAAGCTCTTTTATTGGGGCTTAAACATGTCAAGAAGTTAGGAAGCATTAGGGTATCAATCATAGGTGACTCTGAACTAATCATCCAACAGATTAAAGGAGAATGTGCAACAAAGGACATGAGACTGAAACAATACCGAGAGACAGTTGTAGAGATTCTCAACACATTTCTACAAGCCCAACTTGCCAAGATTCCCAGGAAACAAAACTTGCATGCTCACAGTTTAGCAATGTTTGCTAGTACATGTAAGTTGCCTTTTGATCCTAATCATCAGATTTCAGCTGAGATAAGACACAGGCCTGCAATACCCGACAATGTTTTGAATTGGCAAGTATTTGTGAATAACCATCAAATCAATAGTTTTTTGACACTTCGGAATGAGTTTTCTAACTGTAATATAGATGAAGACATGACTGCTGATAAATTTGATCAAGAAAAAGAACAAAAAATGGAAATTTCAAGAGAAAATGCAATTCATATGCTGCATCCAACCACATTCACTGAAAAAGACATGCAAAATTTGAAACAAATGGAATTTGATGAGATCATAGATGAAACAGAAATCATCAATTTAAAAGATAATCAATTACCCAAAGGATTAACACCTTTGGAAGATCTATTCGACTCAAATGATATTCCATTCAGACCTAAAATGGAACCTGTTAAAGCCGATATGGAGGAATGCAACTTAGGAACACCTGAACATCCTAAAATTGTTAAGTTGTCCAAATCTCTCCCAAAAGAACAAAAGGTGAAATATGTTGAACTATTAAAAGAATTCCAGGATGTTTTTTCCTGGAGTTATGAAGACCTCAAATCTTATGATACATCCATCATTCAACATACTATACCTTTGAAACCAGACCAGAAACCTTTTAAACAAAAGCTTAGGAGAATTAATCCTGTTTTATTACCCTCAATTGAAAAGGAAATCAAAAGAATGTATGAAGCAGGGATTATAGCCCCTATCGAATTTTCAGAATGGGTTTCTAACCTAGTACCAACCAGAAAAAAGACAGGAGAAATCAGACTGTGTGTTGATTTAAGGAATTTGAATAAAGTTTCTTTAAAAGACAACTATCCTCTACCGAAAATGGATCACATTTTGCAAAGGGTAGTGGGATCTTCGAGAATATCACTACTAGATGGATTTTCAGGGTACAACCAGATTCTGGTTCATCCTGATGATCAGGATAAAACAACATTTACCACACCATGGGGTACGTTTAAATATGTCAAAATGCCATTTGGGCTCAAGAATGCAGGAGCTACATTTCAAAGAGCAATGGACATTGCTTTTGCTAAAGATATACATGATTTTCTGGTTATTTACCTAGATGATTTAACTGTTTTTTCTAAGACAGATCAAGAACATTTAGATCACCTAAGGCAAGTATTTATAAAGTGCAGAAAATATGGAATTTCTTTAAACCCTAAGAAGTCATTGTTTGGTTTGGAAGAAGGAAAGATTTTAGGACATATCATTTCTAAAGATGGCATTAGGATCGATCCAGAAAGAATTCAAGCAATTTTGCAAATACCCCACCCCAGAAACATAAAAGAATTGCAAGCATTTATAGGAAAAATCAACTTCTTGAGAAGATTTATTTCTAGTCTAGCAGAGTTACTTAGATTACTGACTAACATGTTGAGGAAAGATTCGAGCATTGACTGGACTGTAGAAGCCAAGCAATCATTCGAGGAAATTAAAATGGCTTTAACAAGGACACCAGTTCTGACCAGTCCTAAATTTGATAGAGACTTTATTATTTTTTCATTTGCTTCTGAACATACTGTTGCAGCTGTTTTACTTCAAAAAGATGACCAAGGGAGTGAAAAGCCAATAGCATTTTTTAGTAAAGCACTGAGGGATGCACCTCTAAAGTACAATATTATGGAAAAACAGGCTTTTGCATTGGTAAAAGCAATCAAAGATTTTAGAGTTTACATATTATATTCTCATGTGATAGCATATGTGCCCAATGCAGTAGTTAAAGATATTTTGACTCAAGATGGCATTGAAGGTAAACGAGGTAAGTGGATAGCTACCATTTTGGAATATGATATTGAAATCAAGCCAACCAAACTGATAAAGGGCCAAGGCTTAGCACAACTCATGACAGAAACCAATTGCCAAGCCTTAGATATCAATGAACTGGATAACGATCAGGAGATGGCGACTCCTCAGATCAGTCAAGCTTTTTTAGATTCACCCTGGTATTCTGATATAATTCATGTTTTATTAAACCTGCAAGCTCCTCCAGGGTTGTCCAGAACTAAGCAAAGATTTTTAAAGATGACATCTTTGAAATATTGTATTTTAGATAGCACTTTATTTTGGAAGAATCATGAAGGAATTTTATTGAATTGTCTCTTAAAAGATGAAGCTGATAAAGTGCTTAATGAATTTCATGCAGGGGATTGTGGAGGACATCTCTACTGGAAATCTACTGCAGACAAAATCTTAAGGGCTGGTTTTTACTGGCCGACATTATTTTCTGATGTAAAGAAATTTGTAACAAGCTGTCACAAATGTCAGATATTTGAGGGTAAAAGAAAGTTGTTACCTCTGCCTTTAAAACCAGTTTCCACAGAAAGACCCTTTCAACAATGGGGTTTAGATTTTATTGGAGAGATTCACCCCCCTTCTTCAGGACAACATAGATGGATTTTAACTGCTAGAGACTATTTCACCAAATGGATTGAAGCCATCCCATGTAGACAGTCCAATGATTCTGTAATCATAGGGTTTCTTGAAACCAACATACTTTCAAGATTTGGATGTCCAGAAAAGATTATAACAGACAATGCTGTTGCATTTAAATCAAAGAAAATGATTAATTTCTGCCATAAATATCATATTACTTTAGGCCATTCAACAGCCTATTACCCCCAAGGTAATGGACTAGCAGAATCCTCCAATAAGAGTTTGATCAATATCATTAAGAAATTGTTGGAAGAAAATAAAAAGAACTGGCACAAGAAAATGACCTATGCATTATGGGCAGACAGACTCACAACCAAGAAATCCATTGGGACTAGTCCATATGAGTTATTTTATGGTCTGGAAGCAAGATTCCCTTCATCTTTAGGAATCCCTGTCATGAAATTACTTCAAGAGGCTCAAGTGGAGCCAAATGACATTCAAAGAAGAATTAATCAAACAATCCACTTACAACAAACCAGAGAAGAGGTGTACCAAAGATCACAAGTCTTACAGGAAAAGCTAAAGAAAATGTTTGATAAAAGGACTAAAGCAGAGGATTTTCAATTAGGAGACAAGGTCCTGAGATGGGATTCTAGAAGAGAAGAAAAAGGGAAACATGGGAAGTTTGATTTCTTGTGGAAAGGGCCTTATATCATCCATGCCTTGCAGGGAAACAATACTTAATTTTTGAAGGACTTGGACAATTCAGAAGTTGAAGAAGGACCAGTCAATGGTCGAATGCTTAAGCATTATTTTGATCCAATTTACTAGAATGTTTAAATGTTCCTAACTTGTACATAATATATTGTTTGCTTGTTTTATTTTTGTTACTGCAGTTTGGATTGGATGGTGACTTCTTGGAATTGAAGCCCGAAGTGAAGGCCCTAAGTTCCAAAAAATTTTTACTATCATATGTAAATAAAGCTACCAGAAGAAGGAAAATTCCTTACTTTCAGTTTGAAGACATTCTGAGGCATCTGATCTACTGTTCTTGACTTTCCACAAGGAAAAGCCATCCCCAAGTGGAGCCAGTGTTAGCCTCCTATGTCAATAGGTTTCATCTTTCATGATTGTCTTGATGGAAGTGTGGAATATGTTCAAACCTTCTTACTTGAGCAAAGGTGTTCCATATTCTTAAAAAACCAAAAAATCAAAAAATTTAAAAAATGTAAAGAGGGTAAACCCTAAAAGAAAGATCAAAGGGTAAAAAGAATAAAATGGTCAAAAAAGAGAAAGAAATGAACCCCAAGCAAAAAAATAGACCAAGGAAAGTGTGCAAATCCAAATGCCACTACTTTTTACTCTGTTGTAATAAATCAATTGTGTGCAGCTTGTAAAACTTTTGCCACAATTCATGAATAAGTCAAACTGTTTAAACTTGGCTTAGTCATATTCCAATTTCATGTTATAGATTAGAGAATAAATATCTAGCCAAACAGTTTAATCTTGGCAGATAAGTAGCTAGGTAGAGTGAATAAAAGGTGCTCAACAGTTTAATCTGAGCCCTAGGATGTAATAAGGGTAGAAATAGATAGATTCATCATGTAAAAAGAAAAGATTGAAAAGGGTTTGCAAGTCTAAATGCACCCTAATAAAGAAGACAAAATGGTAGTGTTAAGTAGATAGGGTAGGTAGATGGTGCTACAAAGTGTTATATGATGAATGGTGCTGCTACATGTTGGTTAATCATTTACTTTCATCACAAGTACTAAAGCAGGAAATACACTGGAAAATCACAGCAAGCAAAGTCAAATTCATTAACCTCCCTCATCATTTTTTTCCCCTCAAGAGTTTTACTAATTTCCCCCAAAAAAGTACTAAGGTAATTGGAGATCAAAGGGGCTCAAGGCATTTCCTTGACTTCTGGAGGGACCGGACCCTCGGCCTAATGATCAAAATACCTAAGCACTTGAAATAATCCATCATTGATTATCTTCCATTTTTAACTTTTCCTTAGTAAAATCCTATTTTACTTAGGAAACTGATGCAACATTCCATAAAATTCCTCAAAACAACTTGTTATTCTAAGTTTAAGTGTTGAAGATAAAAATGTGCAATTTACTTCATAAGTTTTCACTTTCTTAGATGTACAAAGGTGTTTTGATTTTCCTTGTCCTTTTTCATGCTAACACCTAACTCTATTATATTAAATCCCTAGTGAAATCCCTTTTTCCTATGTATATAACCCCCTTTTCTAATAAATATCCCCAAAACCCTCTTATTATAATGTTTTACCAAAGTATATATAGTCCCGCACATTTAAAATAAATACCCCTCTTTATAAATCCCTTTGGTAAAACTCTAACCTTATATATACATTCCGCCCCTATGATGAATTAATTATATTAATTTATTCATCGTATAATAAAATATATATAGAAAAGCGTTAGACACGTAACATATGTGTTTAACACCAAAAACAAGAATAAACTCCGACGGAATCCTGCGCCACCATACTCAGCATTCCACGTGGCATCCCATATGGCCAAACTCCACCGCAATCCATTTCATAAAATCACGGGGTTAATTAGTCATTCGGACTAATTAACAACCATTCCCGCCTATTAACTTCTCCCCGGGGTGATTAGATTACACGTCAAAACTTGTTTAAACCCCGATGGGCCCACTTTCGAAACCGCACAAGTTTCCCTTTCCTCCAGCCGTCAGATCATTCCTCCGTTGATCAACGGTCCCGATCAATCCCGCTGCCCATCGCGTGTGAGTTTTTTAGCCAGCGGGGAGTGGGCGGGTTTGACTATTCAGCATTCCACGTGGCAAGCATCCTGTGGAATCGCTGCCATTGCGATTTTTACCGCCTTCCTCCATAAGCGGTGCGGGCTCACCGCTTACTGCTTATCGAATACCGCCGGCCCCACTCCCTTACGTCACCCCGTACGTCAAATGACATCATCACCTCGAAAACGACAAAAACCCTTTTTGACTTGTTTTTAAGCCATTTTTCGCGTTTTTTTCAGTTATTTTGGTTTTCGAAAGAGACTAAGCTCCCGCTGCAAATTTCAAAATTCACTGCAAATACACCAAATTACTCAGAAATTCCGCTGCGCCCGTGTTGAAGAACGTTCCTGCCATTGTCCATTACCCGTTGAAGAACCAGTTTCCATTAAAAAACAGGTATTTATCATTCCGCGCCCCGACTGCAAGTTAAGCTTGGTTTCTTGTGTTTTTCTCTGAAAAAGTGTTTGAAAGTCCTCTCTGAGTCCTCATTGAAGAGTTGAAACCTGTAAATTTGCTTCCCAAACCTGCAAGTTGTTCCAATTTCCTCTTTTGTCAGATATTCCGTCCGGTCTGCAAGAAAAACTGAAACCTTCATTTTGAATCCACAAGAACCAAAATGGAGGCCCCAACTGCTCTAAATGTCACTCCTTTGAATGCTCCTCACCGAGATTTAGACTACTTGCCTCTCATAGATGAAGATTTCCAAATAAAAGACCTGCATTTCGATGAAAGTCCCCATTTGA
Source organism: Pinus albicaulis (assembly GCA_034641835.2). Lineage (NCBI taxonomy): Eukaryota > Viridiplantae > Streptophyta > Pinopsida > Pinales > Pinaceae > Pinus > Pinus albicaulis. The sequence goes on from CM076579.1 coordinate 965,646,082, forward strand.
GTTTCTGTCGCTGCAGAGACGAATACTCAAAGGGGCAAGATCTTATAGGGTTGTGGGAATCCAATATCCCAAGGTATTTCATTCCAACAGTCCACGTTTTCCCTGAAATCATTCATTATTGTCATGCAAATTATGATCCCACACAAAGAGCTGTATTAGCTCCTGATCAAAGTGTTTTGTTCCCTATAACACCTCAGGCTATCAATGCTATGTTACAATTTGAGCCAGAACAAGAATTAGCACCTTTATCCATGGAAGGGCTAATTGAGAAAACCAGACTGTTAACTCCAGAGAAATTGAAAGCAATGTGTCAGTACTTCATGTTACCTGAGCATCAGCCAAAAGGGACTCCCCCCTATGGTTTTCACTTTTTCAATCAATTGGGAAGGCTTATTGTGAATGTAATATCCTTTGTCTTAGGATTCAATACCAGTGAGTATGTTGACGAGATAACTCTGGCTTTGCTATCTATCTTCACCCCTGGACAGCCTCCTGAGATTAAGTATGACTATGCTTCCTTCATTGCCAACAAAATCCATGATCAATTTTTAAGGCTAGATGATGAAAAGGTGTTCAAGTACTCCTCAGTTATCTATCACCTCATAATTTTCTATCACTCAGACAAATTCCCTTTCCCTGTTCAGAAACTTGATGCTAAAGGTAATCCCAGGTCTGTTATTCTTTGGTCCCCCATCATTCATTTGTCCTCTGATTCTCCCTACTCTTATTCAGAATTCATTGATCAATTTGTACATCCTGCTACAACCTTGTTAACAGGAGTTTCTCCCCCCAGGCTTAGTACTGAGATAAGAAAGACCCTGCAATTGTCAAAAAGTTACAAAGTTGAGGATTGGTACTTGTACCAAAACCATACAGTTATCAGGATTTATGGATGTGAATTACATCCATTCAAGTTACCCAGATATGTACCAATGAGAATTTTTGCTTTGGAATACTTTAGACAGATGAATAACTCAGATGTAATCCATTTCTGCAATGTAAAGAAGAAAGCACAGTTAAAGATCAAAAACCAGTTAGGTCCTTTCATTTGCAATTCTAGAGAAGCTGAGAGAGAAGCAGAACTTTTATTAGAGAGAAAATTCCAGACATCTTTCCGTTGGGTCCCTTATGACCCCTTTGGTTTCATTTGTGAAAGAAGGTTAAAAAATAAGTCATCTCCTTATGTACATCACAGAATTCCTGACATAGAACAGCATGCAAATCAAGATGAATGGGTTACAGGAACACTTGTTGAAGAGGGAAGTGGAGCTGACAAATTGAATAAACTTATGAAAGATGTTGAGAAGAAATTTGACCTAGAAACATATGATCAAATGCAGGTACCCTATATTGGCACATCTTCAACAGCCACTCTACAACAAGCTATACAGGAAGACAACCCATCAGTAACAGCAAAGCCTAAAGGTAAAGGAAAAGAACCTATAGTTTAGGTCATTGAAACCCTGGTCATGGCAGAAAAATCACAGAGTTCCAAAACACCAGAACAATCTAAAGCTTCTCAAACACCAGCAAAGCAAATCCAAGCTCCAGAGATGCAAACTCCACTGAATGTGGAAATAGGGAAAAAGAGGCTAGCTCCAGATACCTCACCTTCAAAAGGAGCCCCACAAGTTTATCAAGCTAAAAAACACAAGTCTGATCTACCTCCAGATGTAGAGATCATAGATGAAATATTTGATGATGGCAGGGAAGATAGTCAGCAAACAGGTACAACAAGTGAAACAAATATAAGCCAGAAAGGGATACAAAAGCAACTGAGCACTGAAGTATCTTCTTTCAGACCGCCCAAGACAGATACTGGAGACATAAAGAAAACCTTCATTGATATCAAAACAAGGAATGAACCATTAAAAATGAAGGTCTACGATCAGTATATGAAGATGGCTCCTCACAATCAGCAAAGGTTGATGTCAGCATTTGATCTTTCACAAGGTAAAATGCAAATGAGCCACTTCAAAGCTAAGGTGCCAAAGCCAACTTCAGCAACAGATTACACCAGAACAAATTTTGAAGTGTTAGCAAAGGATATCCATCCCTTGGATCAGATAGAGCTTCATAGGCAAACAGGAGAAATGGTTTATTCCACTCTCACCAACAAAGCCATGGCAGCTTTAACACTACAAGATTCCTTGAATAATACTGTTGCAACATTGAAAATTGAAAGGGCCTCCTCACAGGCCAAGGACAATAGAATAAAGTCTCTAGAAGAGATCATTATTGGTTTGGGTCACAATCCCAAAGACACTAAAGGTATTGAGGCACTGATAAAAAATAAAGAGGATGATATAGCTGCACTGAGAAAACAGTTGAAAATACCAGCCTCAAGGCACCCCCAGACACAGGAAGTAATAAAAGGAAATTCGCAAGAAGAAATGATGGAGTTGCTCTTAAATTTGACGGAGCGACTAAATGAAACCGAGAAGGAGCTGGAAAAGGCATTGCAGGAACAGGAAATTCTCAAACAGGCTTCAGCAGCAGGTACTACAGGACAACAGGAACAATCATCTCAGGTGAATATTTCTAATTTGAATTCTGATGATTTGATTAAACAGATGGAGAGTTTGCAGCTAAAGGTCACAGAACTCCAAGAAGCAAAATTACAATTAACAAAATTAGAGGGAAAATATGACACATCCAAAAAGACAGTTGCTGACAACCTCAGAGAAATAAAAAGGTTGGAAAAATTGGTTGAGGCTTTGCAAAAAGATCTTACACTGGAAAAGCCTCTGAATGAAATAAATGATATTCTTTGGGACAACAGCATTAATTTAATAAGAGATATTTGGCCTTCCATTCAAGCTATTTTTGAACAGAATGAGTTAGTCAAGATAGCCCAGGAGGAAATAAACAAAACTAGACATGAATTAAGAGGCAAGCCAGAGCTAGCCCAGCAGCTCATTCAGTTTTTGAATTCCAGAACAAAACAACAGCTAGCATTGCTAGGAATTGATGACAGAACAGGTGTAGTTTTGGAAGAAAAGAGAATTTTCACAAAGAGAACTTTCATGCAAAATCTAGAAAGAAAGTGTACTGATATTTTGGTCGACATCAACGTTTTCAGAGAAAAGTTTCAAGCTCTGCTCGACAGTGAAATGCCAAGTCCCATGCTCACAGAGGATCAAATAGTGGACTTGAAAACTTATGAGAAAAGAATCAAAGCTCATGCTAAACATACAGCTATAGGTTCTACTAGTGTAGGTTCTACTAGCTCATCAGAACCTGCAGTACCAACTGGGAAGAGTATTTATGAAAAAGTGAGGAATCTGTTTCACCTGGAGCATGAGTTAAAATATCTATTTCCAAACGAGCCCACTTTTTATAAACTTACTGAAGCCGATGAAACTTTAAGGAAGCTCAGAAGAAAAATGATACCAGATGATCAGTGGTGGAAGGAAATGCTGGAAATTTTGTAAAAAATGTTGTCAGGATAAAAGTTTATCTTTACTATTGAGTAAATGGTAAAAAACAGAAATGCAGATGAAAGAGTATCAGATGAAAGGTCAAAGAGTATCCGTGAAAAGAAAGAGTATTCAACAAGTCAAAGGAATACGCAAAGGACAGCACAGAGCCCTATTTTGAGCACTTATCCTTAGCACGTCCATGAAGAAAGGAACAACACATCAGCCGTTACTCATTATTCTATTTTCGAGACCATGTGTCTCTTGTTTGTTGTAAATACGCTTTAAGTCAGCCTGAAATATTGGCTAGGATAGAGTAAGATTGTTAAGATTATTTTTGTATAAATAAGCCTTCAAAGAGAGTTTTGAAGGGTGGATTCTATTACTCTGCTGTAACATTGAGGTTTTCGGAATAAAGAGCTTTTGGACAAATTTACTTGTGGCTTACTGGATGACGTTTTGAAGCACTGGACTTGTTGCAGGATTCATGTGTTGGACTTCCGTTCAATAAGTTTTCCAACCCTTGTGTTTAAATTTTATATTAGTTTATGCTATCATCATATCCGTTTCTGAATAGTTTACATAAAGGATTGAAACAGAATTTGCTTAATTGTACTATGTTTTCAAATGTGATTATTCTCGATGTTTTCTTCTGGATTAGTTATAAGCATGAATTCTTAATTGCTCATGTTTTGCTGATTCAATATTGTTGATTACTGTAACAAAGAATCCTTCATTGCTCTTTGCTTGTAATCATTTCTCTTCTTCTTTTTGAATATGGTGAAAGATTCTTAGTTGTCTTTCATCCCTTCAAGACCATCCATCCACTTTAAATTTTAAGGATTGTTCTCTGTCTAGCTATCTTGCCCTGTAATACCATCTTGTGTTCAGAAAAGAAATCCAGTAAAGCCATCCTTAGACTCCATAGCCCAATGGACTGAAAGCCCTCAACCTTGCCCTTAGTTTGTGGATTCCACCATTTTTCCAAAACAAACTTTGAATCTATAACTAGCCTAAAATCATTCAAAAACAAAGATAAATCATAAAGAGAGAGCCCTCTCTGGATGCAGATTGGCTAGATTCTGCATCTGAAGGTTGGTTTGTGGTTACCTCGGGTATAATTTCCTCTTACACAACTTCTAGGAAAACCTGAGTGATAACGAACGGATACGAAATGGACAATTTCCGACACACGGTTGGAAAGCTCGAGCAAATTTTGAAAAAAGATGGAGGACCGATCAGAAACATAGGGAATTCTGACCCTACTGCAGTCATCCGCTTCTCAAGCTTACTTCTCTTATTGACTGCAGGAATAATGTGGGATACATTATCAGATTTAGTAATGTATCGTCACAGGAAGAGCAATGTATGATGTCTCTCATGGTTGATTTGATTATTCTGGTTATATGTATTTCTAACGGAACATCTGATATGAAGAAGACAGGTACAGGAAGGACAAGTTCAGGGGGAGATAAAGGAATGTGAAAAAATTTCTATGTTTCACTTTCCATACGCGGGTTCTATTCACAAAAGTCGCGTATACACGCGAGTTTTAGCAGACACAGTCGCGTATGCATTTATGATAAGAGAATTGGTATGATAGCTGAAGATCTGGTGCAGAGGTTCAAGGGGAGCATCAGTCTGACTGTTAATAACTGTATTATTGACTCTGTATCAGCTTAATTCCTCAGTTCTAAATAATGATGAAAAGCTTGGCAAGTTCGAACCTAGATCGGATAAAGGAATTTTCCCTTGAATTTACTCATCTTCAAGCAAGCATACAAATGTTATAATGAAAGGCTTCAAAGATTGTTGAATGTATTGATGTTGTTATTGATGAGTCCTCCTGTGGCTCTAAAGAAGAAAAACAAACAACAAAAGAAGTTATTGATGACTTGCTGGCCTTCTACATTTTTGATATAGACGGTGAATCCAATGATGAACTGGCGATCTATCTGAAAAAGCTCCATCCCCAGATATATTCGAAAAGTCATCTTGAATCTCAAATCTTGGGAGGCAAAGGGAGAATCTGGTGTACGAACAAGGAGAACTCTTGTAGGATCTTCTAATCATTTGGCACTCATATCCACAATTGAACCACACAATGTTAATGAAGCTAGCAAATATGAATGTTGGAGGCAAGCCATGGATGAAGAACTTTTTCAAATTGAAAAGAATGACACTTGGGATTTGGTTCCAAGACCTCATGATAAAAATGTCATTGGAACTAAATGGATTTTCAAGAACAAGTTAAATGAGAATGGGGATGTTGTAAGAAACAAAGCTAGACTGGTTTGCAAAGGGTATACTCAACAAGAAGGTATAGACTTTGAAGAAACCTTTGCTCCTGTAGCTAGACTTGAAGCCATCAGAATGTTTCTTGCCTTTTCAAGTTATCAACAAATCAAAGTTTATCAAATGGATGTTAAATCTTCTTTTCTTAACGGTGATCTAGAAGAAGAAGTATATATAGAACAACCGGAAGGATTCATTTTGGGAAATGATGCAAATCTTGTTTGTAGACTTAAAAAGGCTCTATATGGTCTCAAACAAGCTCCAAGGGCTTGGTACTATCGTCTTGACGAATATCTTCATCAACAAGGATTTTCAAAGGGGTCTGCTGATAGCAACTTATACACAAAAGTTGAAAATGATAAACTATTGATTGTAGTTGTATATGTTGATGATATCATTTTTGGGAGTAACGAAGAATCTATGAGTCAAAAATTTGCTTATGTCATGCAGCAAGAATTTGAAATGTCTTTACTTGGGGAACTAACATTCTTTCTTGGCTTGCAAGTGCATCAAACTGCAGATGGTATATTCCTATCACAAGCAAAATATCTTAAGAAAATTCTGAATAAGTATGGCATGGAAGAATGCAAACCTGTAAGTACACCGATGATAACCGGATGCAATCTAAGTTCTCAGGATGATTCTCCCACGGTGAATCAACCAGAATACAGATCGATGATAGGAAGTTTACTTTATCTCACTGGGACTAGACCAGACATTATACATGCTGTTGCGATTGTTGGACGATTCCAAGCTAATCCAAAAGAGTCTCATCTTCAGGCTGTTAAAATAATATTCAAATATCTTCAAGGAACTCAAGACTTTGGTCTATGGTATCCAAAGAATGCTGATCTTACTCTTCATGCTTACACTGATGCAGATTGGGCTGGAAGTGTTGATGATCGGAAAAGCATTAGTGGTGGTGCATTCTACATGGGGCCCCGGTTAGTATCTTGGTTCAGCAAGAAGCAAAATTCTATTGCCTTATCTACAGCAGAAGCAGAATATGTGGCTGCCGCATCTTGTTGCACTCAACTCCTTTGGATGATGCAAACCTTACAAGATTTTCAAATCAAATGTACACCTCCTGTCCCCATTAAGTGTGACAATACAAGTGCCATCGGTATTTCAAAGAATCATGTTA